>APFE030998291.1:124839-134880 GCA_000404065.3 Pinus taeda | reverse complement strand
TCTAATGTGCATTTAACGCAGGATTAAAGGATAAAACCAAGGAATTTTGGCAAAAACCTTGGTCAAATCATTCGTTTGCTTAAGTAGCTGCATTTCCATTACAACAGTGTAGCGTAGATTGGTTGTGTTTTAGTTTGCTTCCATTTGTGCCTTCTTTCAATTCGCAGGTTAGCAAGGAGAAAAAGATCCCCATAAGGTTGTCAGCATGTGTCTCGACCTCACCTCCTCCCTCTGAGACCATGACTTGAGGAAGAGACCCTTTAGAAACCCCAAAAACACAAATTTCTAGTTATCGCATGAGCTTTGGAGTTTGTTGTCTTGATTCAGTACTTGGTTCATTTCATCGTCATCTCTTTCGATCACTCTCTTTCTGTAATACGATCTCATGCATATTCTCATTTCCTTCAGCATGAAATTCTTAAGCGGAAGCTAATAAATCATGTCTTAATCAAATTATACACGTATATTTCCTTACCGTCTGATCCAAAACAAACCTGACCAATCACCGTTAAACTGCGTGTCGCATAGCCAATGTATTCATTTCAATGTTTGACTTTATACACTCCAAATCTCCACCACCGATCTACCTCACTTGATCCAACAAATATCGTGTCACCCACTCACCAGCTAGCTTGGTTGATCTCCATTGTCGATCTGGCTCGCTTGATCCAACGAATATCATGTCACCTGATCGCCAACTAGCTTGGACGATCTACACCGTTGATCAATCCTGCATGATCCAACAACTATCGTGCAATCTCGTGTGAATTGTTGCATGGCCGATATCCAATCGAGAGCACATGAGAAAAGTGGTTTTCTCTTGCTACATGTCACTCACTTAGGCTAATCGCGTAAAATTTAGGAATTCCACTTACACCTTTGAGGGCACACGAGAAACCGCTTACCGCCTACGAAGACCACTCCATCATTCCGCACATTTTCCACCCTTCTGATGACACGTGACTTGACGTGATCCATCCATCTATTCACTTAATCTCCCCGATAAGATCTTCATTGCTCATATTTCGTTAATCCTATTCGTTTATTAATCCATCCATATATTCACTTAGTCTCCGCGATAAGATCTCCACCGCTCATCTTTCGTTAATCCTGTTTGTTGATCAATCCATCCATCTATTCACTTAATCCCCTACGATAAGATCTCCGCCATTCATCTCCCGTTAATCCTGTTCATCCATCTATTCACTTAATCCCGTGGAAGAAAAAATGGGAAGACTTAAAAGGGAGCTCAAGGAGTGGGCTAAAAGGTTGAAAACGCCCACTACCAAAAGAAAGGAGATGCATGACAGTTTAGCAGGCCATCAATTAACAATGGAGAATTCCAATGTAACTCAAATCCTTCTTCAAAAAGAAGTAGAGCTACAAAAATATCTCCATAGAGAAAGTAGGGATGAAGAAGAGTTCTGGAGACAGAAGTCTAGAAATCTTTGGTTACATGTCGGAGACAAAAATACAAGCTACTTCCATAAGCAAGCTAAAGCACGTAAGCACTTCAAAATAGTAAATGAAAATCACTATAAAAAAATTGTGGTTAAAGATTTTGAAGGCATAAAGCGAGCAACCCACTCCTTCTTGAAAGATCTCCTTCCCTCCCTTAGCATTCAAAAATACAAAGTGATTTCCTCCAATCTCCTTCCGTAAGCCGGAACCCACTGTCTCAAGAAATTGTGTAGTTTTGTCCCTTAACTACCTAGTCTACCTTGCATCCTAAAACTCCGTAGATGTGTCCTCCTAGGGCCTCATCCCATAGCAGTGGCTTGCATCCTAAAACTATGTAAATGTGTCCCCCCAGGGCCTCATCCCGCAACAGTCATTGCCCGCTGAAACTACACAATTATGTCTCTCAAGGGCCATGAAGAATGATGACATGATAGATGACTCTCAAGGAGCTAAGGAGAAAAATAAGAAGACCGAGAAACTGAAGGTATGAGAGAATATCAGTATCGCATGAAGAATCCACCTGATGCATAACCCTTTGAAGGCTAGGTATGGAAAACAAAGCACATATTTTGAAATACACCTCTTAATGTAGCTTGAAATGTTTCTTATCATTATCGAATCATTCTGTCTTCAATGACATGCATGGTTGAAATAACTAAAATTCATTCCATGTGTTTCCTCTTCATGTCTTGCTCCCTTTCACTTGTTTATTACATAACTTAGAAGATAAAGAGTATTACCATTTGTTTATTTAAGCTACGGAGGTTGTGACCAACATGATCTTATGACTAACCAGGCATGATGCAAGGAATCCTAAGTGGGATGAAATATGTTTGATGATATGTATATAGTCAGTACACTCCTTTGCATTAATCCTTTCTTTGTATCTTACATGTACCCTCACTACTTGTCATATTTGGCTACCTACTGCCAGCAGTCTCTTAGCTCTTTCCTGACAAAGCAGGGGAAGGAATTTCCTTCAACCAGATTTATTCAAGGCTCTTCATAGAAAGTATAGAGCTAAGAGAAGGAGATGTAGAATCTCACTATAAAACTCTTGAAAATACTTTGCATGTTCAAATCTATCCAAACGATTACGCTACTACTCAACAACATTGTCAATCTTGGAAGACTCAAGAAAGATCACATCTCTAGATATTATAAACTTCTTATTCACTTTATCATAGAGATGGTATTCTTTGGAGGTATGAGTATCCAAAGAAGATACATTTGTGACTCCTTGCACTAAGTTTTTTAATCTGTTCCATAGGTATCAAGGCATAACAGGAGGAACCAAAAACCCTGAGATGCCTCACTGAAGGAATGTGGCCATACCACATTTAATAGGGAGCCTTGTTTCTAATAGCATGAGATGGACACCTATTTTTGGAGATCAACCCTTGAATCAGATGGCAGAACTAGAAAATATCAGAGCTTGGCTTCAGGCCAGAAATTTGGAAACCCTTTGGGACATCTTCAATTGGACAAATGATGCAAAAAGTCTATGGGATGGTTTGAAATTGGGGGAGGTCCCTCATTGGCTGGATGGTGAAGCCAATTTATTGTTGGATTTTCTCCAAGGAAAATCTCCCTTAAAGGCCTCTTCTAAGGACAAAAGAGGGTGGGGTTCTCTTTCAGGCTCTTACCCAAAAGCAGAAGGTTACAAAAGTATGATGGTTGTCACTAGCGTCCCCCCAGAGCCAACTCAATGGAAATTTATTTGGTCTTTTCCTGCTCTCCCCAAAATTGACTTCTTTTGCTGGACTCTGGCGCATAAAACTATCCTCACTAGAGATAACCTAAGGAAGCGTGGAATGGAAGGTCCCTCCAGGTGCCCTCTTTGTGCATTGGATGAAGAAATGGCTAACCACCTATTCTTATGGTGCTCCTTTGCTCAAGAAGTTTGGAAGGGTGTCCTGATGTTAGGACCTAACAAAATAGAGCTTCCAGGAAATATTCAGGACCTGCTAAGAAACTGGGCCAAGTTATCCCCGTTCCGTCTCTCCAAAAAAAGATCCCTTCTAAGGTGCAGTTAGCCCCCATCCTCAAAAAAATCAGACTACTGTTGCCCAAGTTCCACAAAATCTCCTTCCATCATGTTATGAGGAAGTTAAACTCAGAGGCGGACTTGGCAGCCAACCTAGGCTCTCTTAGGAGCAGGAGATCTTTGTTAGTAAATGATGTTGAATCGGACTGCAACATTCCTTAATTTTGGAGTTGTCTGGGCCTCTACTCCTTTGAGCATTTCGCTGATTCAGATTCTCCAGACATCGGGACCGAACCATTTTGAGCTGACTACGGTTAGGAAATGTGGACTCGTCCACAAGGGAAAATTCAAAACGCAACCATGGCATTTTCGATGTTTGTTCATCGTTGGAACTCATTGCTGCATCTGGGTAGGTGCTGGGGAGTTCACGAGGGCCTCTTCAAGGCCAATTTACCACTCTTGGCATTCTTGAACAGTATATAACACTCTGACAGACATTTCAAAAAGAAAACGTAGTGATTCTTGGGATGATCCGGCACTCTGGCGCGTTGGATCTCCTCTCTGCAAGCTAGGAAGCAGAGCTATGTCATGGAAAGAAAAAGCAGCGAAATTTCAAGGCACCATTCTCAAACCAATTCAAGTTCTTTTTCAAGCCTCTATCTGCATTCACAGTGTAACTCATTTAGCGGACTATTCAAAAGCAAAATCTTCTTTCCCCGCCAACTGTAACAAGGAAATATAGGGTTTTAGTGTTAAAGTCCTTGGCAGCTGACTTGCCGAATTTTAAATAAAAACTAATCGTTAATGTCAAAAAAAAAAAATTGGAGAGCGGAGCGCTTATGGTTTGATGCTACTCTGCAACTGGCAGACCTTCACAGACTGCGTTGTTCTGCCATTAACCTTCAGCCATAAGGCAGCTACAACACAATAAGGAACAACTATCGTGCAATGGAACCCCCTCAGGGGGAGGACATGGCCTCCCCCTGCTGATACGGAAAACGGCCTACGACAGACTGAAAATGTTAGGATGGACCATACAGAAGATACAGCAATAGAGAATGAAAATACGCCAACGAATAACAACACAAATGAAGAACCACGAGTGACGTCAAACACTTGCAAGCTGGTAGTAGTTGACAGACCCAAAATTCAGCTCCCAAGTCAGCGCATCAACACTTAGATCCAATTTATGAGGGATCATGCTTTAATAGGAAAGTTCATAGGCCTTTCGCCAACGGAGAAAGCTTTGCACGGCTGGATCGTAGCCAAATGTAAGCCAAAAGGGCACATAACACTGCAGTTAGGACCTAAGGGCTTCTTTACTACCATTTTCAATTGTCTGGAAGACCGAAACAGGGTATTGGATGGAGGACCATATTTCTTCAATGTACCAGGGCTATACCTAAGAGGATGGATTGAGCGCTTTAACTCGGACAAAGAAGATCTAAGCTGGGTGCCGGTTTGGTTGCGCCTTTATTCTATCCCTTTGGAGTATTGGGACAAAGACTCTTTGCGAGACATTGGGAATGGTTTAGGAAAATTCATCAAAGTGGCAAAGGAGACAAAGTTGAAGCGATACACCTCCTATGTGCAGATCTGTTTATACATGCACCTCAGCAAAGCTCTCCCGGACACGGTAAGCCTCTACCATGATGATTATGAATGGTTACAAACAATAGATTACGAGCATGTACCATTCCGCTATCGAAAATGCCACGCCCTAGGCCATTTATTCCGAGACTGTCCCTCCAATATGAAATCCATGACCACCCCTTCAATGGAAAAATCTGACTTAGATGGGTTCACAAAAGTTCCCAATCACAAAAAGACCCATAAAATTCCCTCTACCTCAGTCAAAAAACCTGTCGCCAACACCTCCTTGCCTTCAACAAGCAACAACTTTGAAATCCTGCTCCAGTTGGAGGTTCATATTTTAGATAATCAGAAACAACCTGAATCCATTCTTAAGAATTCCGCCCATTCTGCTCCATTAATCTCAAAGAAATCCCTCACTTCTAAGCAACCCGTAGACACCAAAAAGCCCTCTCCCAGTAACATGCAGAAAAGGACTGCTCAAGGTATGGAGGTAGATAGCACTTAGATGCAACTCACGATTTTAGATGATACTGAGGCAGAGCAGGAAACAGTACAGCACATGGAAGAGGAACCGGAGAGCTTCGACATCAGAGATCTAGATATACTGGGACTTGAACAGGCTTGTAAGAAAAAGGAGTATGAAAAAATTCCTGAGCGACAGTTAGAAAACTTAGAAGTAATTCTCTCAAGAGAAAAAAAGCAAAGATCATTAGGTGTCCAAACTGGTATTCAATAGGATGGAAGAAATATCTTCAAAGACAACAAGAAACGAGGATGGAAAACTGATCTTCAGAGAACCATCCGCATAGAGGAGATGCTGGTGGAATCTGGAATATACTCCAAGCTCACCAAATACTGTAATCCCCTTCCCAATCGTGAATCATGAAGCTCATCTCATGGAACATCAGAGGGCTCAACAACCCGGGGAAGGGAAGATTAATAAAGAACATTCTACAACAGGACAAATTCCGACCTATTGCACTATGCAATGTATTGTATAAAATTGTCTCCAAAGTGATTGCCACATGCCTCAAGCCCCTGCTTCCTCTTCTTATATCACCAGAGCAATCAGGTTACGTGGAAGGAAGGCAGATCACCGATGGCATAATTCTCACTCATGAAATCATTCACTCCCTAAAGAAAACCAAAAAGGCAAGTATGCTCCTAAAAATCGACCTCTCAAAAGCTTTCGATACTTTAAGCTAGAAATATATTCAAAAAATACTGCTAGCCTTTTGCTTTACCCCCCCTGGGTAAGATGGATTATGAGTCTCATCACTTCTACCTTTTTCTCAATTCTTGTCAACGGGACCCCCTCCACCCCCTTTTACCTGTCCATAGGTATCCGACAAGGGGACCCTCTCTCACCCTTTCTATTTTTTATTATGGCGGAAGGTCTTGGACGTTACATCAAAGATGCCCTTCAAAACCAGTAATTACGTGGCCTTTCTTTCCAGAATACCCTCGCTTTCACCCACCAGCAATTTGTGGATGACAATATGTTATTTGGTCATCCTTCGGTCCAGGAAGCCCGTAAGCTGAAATCAATTTTATCTGAGTTTTCGAATGCCTTTGGAACCTGCATTAACAAATCAAAATCTCAAGTCTTCTTCTTTCACACACCTCCCATCACTCAAGCCTCCATAGCCAGAATTCTTGGCTTCTCGATTGCATCTCTGCCCTCCAAATACGTCGGAGCTCCAATGACAACCATTGCCTTAAAGCATTCATCCTGGAAAATTCTCCTAGAAAAAATGGAAGCCTGTATCTCTTCATGGACCTTCAGAGCTCTCAATATGGCGAGTCACCTAGTTCTAATCAAGGTAGTGCTACAATCTATGCCGCTCTACCTCTTCACGGTCCTGGCAACACCCAAATGGGTTCTTAAAGCAATCAAAAATCTTCAACGGGATTTTTTATGGGGGAATACAAAACAAAAAAGAAAATTCGCTCTGGTAAAGTGGGAAACAGTTTGTCACCCAAAATCCTCTGCAGGCACTAGATTATGGGATCCTCAGCATAGCAACGAGGTCATGGGAGTGCGCATCTGGTGGAGATGGCTCTCGAACCCATATACTCCTTGGGCAATCCTCTGGACAACTAAGTATGCTCATAATAGACCAGTGGATGATTTAATTCAGCACAAAGAAGTTGGCACAGGCTCTCTAATTTGGAATGCTGCCAAAAAACATAAAGATATAATCCAACAACACAGTTTTTGGGAAATCAGGAATGGAGATAATGCGAGGTTTTGGGAGGACTCCTAGCGGCAAAGACCAAAATTGAAGGACCTACCCACGCCCCACCAACTTCAGGATTAGGTAAAGCAACCGATGATCAAAAAATCAACTTTGGGAGGAAGTTCACAACCAAGGTTATAGGCAATGGTTATGCTCGAACCTCATTCTTGGGCAAGCCATGCAATCCATCAAAGATAGCCTAGATACAGAACTCTCAAATAGGAAAATGCACCAATCAGAAAAGAAATACATCATCAGATGGGGTTATGAAACGAGAGGTACCTTCACTTCTCGAGAAGCATATCATATAATAATAAGGGACCATACTATCAATGATATCCTTTGGCACAAAGTTTGGGAACCACCAATTTGGCCAAAAATCTCCACCTTTCTCTGGTTACTATGCCAAAATAGAATCCTTACTTGGGATAATCTAAGGAAATGGAGTTTTCACGGACCTTCCATCTGCCCAAATTGTAAATAGGAAGAAGAAATTAAGGAACATCTCCTAAACTCATGTTTGTTAGCAACCTGACTTTGGGAGAAGGTTAGCTTCAGATGTCAAAGAGATGGAAGAAATAAGGAGAATTCAAATAGCACTATTCATTCTTGGGCACCTCACCCTTATAAAAGAAAAATCTTAAATGCCTTATGGAAGCTAATACCAGGTTTCCTCATGTGGATAATCTGGAAAGAGAGAAATAGCCGCATCATCAAAGACCATTCCTCTCCCATAGAAGTTATATGGATCAATATATGTCAAAGCATACGAGAAACCTTGATGCTCCAAATGTGGCTTGATGATGATTTCCCATCCACACCACAGGAACAAAATATATGGCTGAACTAGAACCTTCAGTGGAACCATGAGCAGGTACACCTAAGGAAAATCCCTCCTCTGGAGATACACCTGACAAATGGAATCCACCCCCACCACACATGGTACTGCTCAACTATGATGGAGCGTCAAAGGGAAATCTAGGTAAAGCAGGATTTGGAGGAATATTTAGAAATCACAAGGGCAATGTTCTCCAACATTCATGGGGTCAAGAGGTTGGGATACAAACAACTCAATCAAATTATAAGGAAATTGGCAAGGACTTCTCTTGGCTCAGAACAATAGATTATTCCCACTCATAATTGAAGGGGACTCTCAGATCTTAATTAACATGATCAACCCGATCTTACAGGGAGCTCCAGCACATAAAGTGGGTAGCAACACTTAAGCAATAGGATATATGTAAAGGAGCACTTAAGCAATAGGATATATGCAAAGGATGTACATTACAAAAGTAAATAAAATCCACAGTCCACGATAAGGAAAACAAAGCACATGCAGTCCTAGAAAGGATCCACTATGATGTTTATGGACCTTTCTCAACAATCTACACTGTTAGACACAAATATTTTGTCATTTTTACTGATGACTTCTCACGTAAGTATTGGATATTTTTCATGTGGAAGAAAGATGAGACATTCTCCAAGTTCGTAGAACTCAAGGCACTGGTTGAAAAAGAAGCTACCAAGAAGGTGAAGTCTCAATTGTAG
Source organism: Pinus taeda (assembly GCA_000404065.3). Lineage (NCBI taxonomy): Eukaryota > Viridiplantae > Streptophyta > Pinopsida > Pinales > Pinaceae > Pinus > Pinus taeda. Next base: position 126,048 of record APFE030998291.1, on the reverse strand, counting down.
CGGCCGCAACACCCTCGAAAATTTTGGCCTGCACTTAAATTTTGGAGCCTAATATGGATATTGTGATCAATCGTTCCTTAGTCACTTATTTGTAAGTTGATCATGATCTCAATCTCCCCTTTTCGATCTTAAGAGTCATTCATGCTTTTATTTTTACATAGAATCTATCATCTTGGGGCATGTGGGTTATCGCTTGTCATGCAAAGGGAGGTTTTCTTTGATTCAAGCAAAAATATTTATGAGAATGGGTTATCCTCACCACATAGACATGTTTCAAACTCATTTCACACAATCTATCATCATCCCAAAGTCTATCATTGGAGCCACACTTGTCGTAAGATGCCACAAACGTTGTTTCATTAAGCGAAGTATGTGTTATATGTTCTAGATGGTTTATGTTGTATCGCTAAGTTTTCAAGTGTGTGATCATAGTCAAGTTTTATCATTGTTCACATCAGTTCCACTACTCCCACACTTAGCCAAATTTCAGAGTATCCTTATCAACCCAGCCTCAACCAAATTTCCTGAACTGCGCACTTCACATACGTAACCCTCAAGATTTTCCCTTGCCTATTGGAATTGTGCAACAAACACAAATCCCAACCTCCCTTAGCATTCAAAACTGTGGAGTGGTTTCCTCCAATGTCCTTCCCTCAATCCGAATCCAATGTCTCCAGAAACTATGCAGTTTTTTCCCTTGACTACCCAGTCTGCCTTGCATCCTGAAATTGAATAGATGTGTCCTCCCACGACCTCATCCAATAGTAGTGCCTTTTATCCAGCTAAAAATTTGTAAATGTTTCCTCCCAGGGCCTCATTCCGCAACGGTCACTTCTCGCTGAAAATACACAATTATGTCTCTTAGGGGCCACGAAGAAAGATGACATGATAAATGACTCTCAAGGAGCTGAGGATAAAAATAAGTAGACCAAGGAACCCAAGGTATGATAGAATATCAGGACCACATGAAGACTCCATTTGATGCATAACCCTTTGGAGGCTAGGTATGGAAAACGAAGCACATATTTTGAAATACACCTCTTATTGTAGCTTAAAAGTTTGCTTATCGTTGTTGTATCATTCTGTCTTCAATGACATGCATGGTTGCAAGAACTGAAAGTCATTCCATTTTTTCCTGTACGTGTCTTGCTCCCTTTCACTTGTTTATTACATAGCTTAGAAGATGAAGAGAAATACCACTTGTTTATT
>APFE030998291.1:94318-106020 GCA_000404065.3 Pinus taeda | reverse complement strand
AGCAAATCATCTTGAGGTATGGGCTGGGGTTTTGAGGCAAGCAAGGTCTGGTTTGGAGTTGATTGTGGCTGCAATGAGATAGTGAAGTAATGTTTATAGGTAGCAATGAGATATTCTACAGAGATTACTTTGCATTATGCGACAACAATTTAAGACAATGCATTGCCCTTTGTAATATAATCCAGAGAACTCCTCAATGAAATTAGTATTACATGAATAGAAGTTTAAACCAACATATTTTAGAATAATTTTATGGTTTTACACGTTGTCATATATTTCAACATTTATTTATGTAATAATCCTAATTAGTGTCCACAAACTTTTCTTAGCAGATTTCTATTACATTATTCTATACAAAATGGCAAACCAGGTATTTATGTTCCTTTTGGTATTTGTATTATTTATGTTGTTGATTTAAATAGAGGTTGGATTTGTTTTTAGAAATAACTTTAAAATGATACTTCAAAAGTTTGTTTGTGACTAATTAAATGATTGTTGGAACACTCTGATAAGCTTGCCTCAAAGTGTTGGACAGATCTTCAATGCTCACTCAACACATATATGGTGTTACCAATTCTATTTTCTTATCGGTTTTTTTATCAAGGTTTTCTTATTTTTATGTTATTATGTGTTTTTTTAAGAATGTATCCATGGGTGTTATCGATGCTACTATGGGGGGTTCAATGATATTCACTACTTTTATGGAAATGTTAACAAGTGCATGAGGGCAAGACGCTGCTATGATGATGCATGAGGTAAGCTTGAATATTGTCTTTTATATGTTCAATTATATAATTGAGGCTTCTGTGATCCATCATAGTTATAAGAAGAATTTTGGCATAATCACGTATGGAAAGACCTTTGTCGACGCGTTTCGAACCAACTAGTGTGGTTCATTGTCCAATTATCTTATATTCCTTATTATATTATGCTAATTTATGTTTGTGGAATGCAAGCAATCGCTAAAGCTGTCATTCCAACCCCTATAACACCTTATAAAACATCTAAGGTATTGATAGTGGTAAAACTTGATCAATAATTTTGTGCATTTAGTTAACTTATTTCACTATATATATTTATTAATATTTGTGTTTTTACTAAGCGTGCATTTTGTTAGCATGCAGGATTCATTTATGCCCCTCAATACAACCAATGTTGGCATGCAGGGATCATTAATGCCCCCATATACATCTAATGTTATGCAAGATGTAAGATTCAACCATTTATTTATGTGAGTTTGATTATGTTATTTGTTGAGAAATCTAGGGCATATATTTAATAAAGTTTTTGCACAATGACTCCAAGATTTATGAGGTGTTATGAAGAGCTACATCATGCCTTCAAATGGATCACCCCATCCGTTTTTTTCTTCTTGTACATACAATACTATTTTAACAAGTAACCCAAGCAATATGTTATTCCAAAACATGATGTCAAGTTACTTTTTTAGGGTTTTTATGTAATCAAGAGGCCTTTTTAGGGTTTCTTAAATTCAAACATTAGATCATACTCTTTTCCCTTTATGTCATTCTCGAGTTTATCCCATGCCCTAGAAATCAAATCATAGGGAACACATACCTTAAGATTAAGGTTTCTAAAGACTAGGGTATTTCTTAAAATATAAACCCATAAATTCAACCCTACTACATCTTATGATGGACCCTTTAAAAGAAAATTATTATACATACCTCATGGAAACCTATCTGTACTAATTAGTATTTTGGTTGCCATGATTATTTGCAACTTTACTATAATTTCATTGATCATTTGCCACTTTCATTACCTTCTTTTAATGAGTCTTCTGAGATATTGTCATTCTATAATGGGACTTGCTTCTTCATGTGTTTATGAAACCCATGCCTCAGTCATAACAAAAATAATCTTCTTTTTCCTTCTTTTACATAATTTACATAGAATTGTGATTAGATATGTCATTATGAAGACCGAACCTAGTTACATATTTCAAAATTATTCATCTGTTATTCCATCTTATTATTTATATTTGTGCCTTGCAGGATGTTTCTAGGGTGACTCCAACAAGTATACAATCTGTTGGTATAGAGGGTCATGTTATGCCATCTACACCTAGACTAGAACCCCATAACATGCCCTTTACACAATCTGTTGGTATAGAGGGTCATGTTATGCCATCTACACCTAGACCAAAACCCCATAACATGCCCTCTACATCAAATGTGGGCCTAGTCAACATTCTCCCACCAGGACCAGAACAAATTTCTTTGAGGAGTCTTATAGACTCACAAACAAGAATGTTAAGGCTCCTACCAGATATTCCTGCAAATGTTCAAATCAGACAAGAAATAATTGAACAAATTCAGCTATGGGAAATGTCATTGTTGGAGAGTGTAGCTCCTGCAAGAGATCAACATGTAAAATTATTTTATTTTTTTTATAATTTCATTTGTTATGTTTAGGATCATTATTTTAGATATGAAAAATAGTTTCATATTTTGGTTGGGTTCTTAATAGTTCCACAATTTCATTGTAAATGCAGGAAGTAAGTGACACAGTGCCTAATGTATCTATAAGGGAACCTTCCTCAACTCCCAAGACTACAACAATATCATTGGTGACCATAAAAGGAATGCAAGAAGTTACAATCTTGCTCACTTCAGAAGGAAATGTCTTGAAGGATGAAACACGGCTGAAATTTTATCACTTTATTTTTCGTCGTGCAGAAGAATTATTTGGAAATACCATCCAAATGGATTAGAGGAAACAAGCCAATGCCAAAAAAGAGGAACTATTTAAAGATGCAGTAATAGCATTTGGTAATCCTGGATTTGATAAGGAAATTATTTTATAGATTGCAAGTAAATACATGCACTCAAAGAGGTCCAATTTAAGGACAAAGTTGACAAAAAACTTGATGTATCCACGTCCAGCTTGGATCACAGACCAAGTGACGTGGGATGAACTTATGAAAGATGCCAAGTTTAAGAGGAAAGTCCTCAGAAATCCAAACTATACACCATCTGCACAAGGATGAGCTAAGAGACGCCTACGAGATACAAGAAAAGCAACCCAAGCTAGGGTGTCAAAAATTGGATCTCACAAATTAGGCTCTTGTTGATATAATAATATTCGTGGTGGTATGGTAAGTGATATTTCCATCTATTATATTTTCTATTTTAGGAAAAGTAACCATGGCCATGCTGAGTTAATTGTATCTTATTAGTTATTTTACCTTATAGATATGATTATCTTTGTTAATGTAGGTTCACCAGTTTCAAAAGGAAGCTTCAGAGGAAGAACTAAAATATGCTGTATTACATGGTTCCCAAGGTCTTCGCCAACACATGATAAATCGAGGGGAAAAAATAATTACTGGTTATGGATCCGAGGTTAGTTGTTTATAATATTATATGAATAATGCACTAAATCAATTAGAGGTTTTAATGTTATTATAACAAGTTAAAGTGTGTGGTGTATAGGAATTAGGTGAAACATCTGGGAGTGAGCATGGGGAGGAGATACAAGCACATGATGATTTTCTTGTTGTACAAAATCATCCAATAGTCATTCTTGAACCTTGGCAGGAAACCATTGTTGAATTTCAGCGAATGGGAGACAGAATTAATGAGGAGGGTGTTCAATGTGATGAGCATTCCACACCCACAATTAATGTAGCACCTCCCAAAAAGAGGACAAAAAGGATTGATATGTGTTAAATTTTAATAACTTGAACGTGCATCGCTCTAGCTTCTAAGGAGTGCACTAGGTTGTGAGGGTCCAAACATAAACTAATTATGTGTGCAACAAAACAAATTTTGAAAATGCTTTGTTTTTTTGATGAGTACTTACATATTATGGGCATCAGTAAGACTGTTGCAGGTCCTAACTTGTATTATTTGTTTGATTATGATCAATTTGATATGCTTATATTTGTGTTGTATGTAGATGACCTGGTCCTAAAAGTTAGTTAAAAAAATTCTATCCCATGGTACAAGAAGAAACTGGCAAGTGAAGTTGACATGAAGGACATACACCTCATGTGTTATTTCTTGGTCTTGGAGGTTTGGCTGAGTTGAGGTGAGGTGGTCCTCGAATAGGGGTAAGTAAGAAATTGATATTTTGAAGAAGTTTCGGATAATGGACAATAAACCATAGGCTACTTTTATGATACATATTTTGAAGTTATCAGTAGATTAAGATTCAAATTTGGTTGATTCGTCAGCATACAAAAAGTATATAGGTTCCCTAACATATCTGGTAGAATTTAGGAGTCAAATTGTTGTGTGCATGAGATCCCTTGTCTCACAAACAAGGGGGGCTCAGACACAAATTTATTGTCCAGCTTGGCTGCTAATATATGGTTGAGCTGAGGTTGCTGCAAATATGCTCCATGGTCATGCGAGGTACTTAAAGGGCACACTGGCACAGTGCTTTGAGCTGCTGCATGCTTTAGTGGATTTTGATAGGGCCAGAAATGCAGGTGGTAGGAAGAGTGATTCATGGTTTTGTTTCAGCTTGGGTTCAAATATAATATCTTTATTAGGATGGGATACCCATGTGTGCAAGTTGAAGAAGTCCCTTTCTGGGCTAAAGTAGCCTCTTGTGCTTGGTACTCATGGATTTATGAGTACTTACAGATTATGGGCATCACTAAGACCGTTGCAGGTCCTAAATTTTATTATTTGTTTGATTATGATAAATTTGATATGCTTATATTTGTGTTGTATGTAGATTACCTGGTCCTAACAATTAGTTTAAAAAACTCTATCCCATGGTGCAATAAGAAACTGGAAAGTGAAGTTGAAATGTATTATTTCTTGGCCTTGGAGGTTTGGCTGAGTTGAGGTGAGCTGGTCCTCGAACACGGGTAAGTAAGCAATTGAGATTCTCAAGAAGTTTCGGATAATGGACAATAAACCCTAGGCTACTTTTATGATACATATTTTGAAATTTTCAGTAGATTCAGATTCAGATTTGGTTGATTTGTCAATGTACAAAAAGTAGATAGGTTCCCTAACAAGTATGGTAGACTTTAGTAGTCAAATTGCTATGTGGATGAGATCCCAATACACTCTCCTAGTCATCCAAGCTGTATAATGCACAGTTGTATTGTTGTAACACTAACATAGGCACTAGAAGCTATGCTACTAGAAAGGATTAAAAGTAAAGTAGGATGCTAAGACCTTAATGTCTTTGCATGTCAAACACTGTGTTGATACTTATTTCATTATTTACTTTTTAACCATCATATGCTGACCATTTTCGATGATGCTAAATTGAATGCTCTTTTTCCTGTTTCCTAGGGCATATTACCAGAGATCCTAGAAGAGTTACTGCCTGCCAGGAAAAGAGCCAAGGCAGACCTAAAGGTGGTGAACTAAGTGCTTCCTACATTCATGTTACATGCTTGTACTTTTTCCACTTAGCATCTCAGTTTTTAACTTCCTGTAATCTTGTTTAGGAGGCTAAAGATCCTTTTGAAAAGGTTGTCTTGGATGGCTGACAATTGGCTTTCAAGGTAATTACAACTTTGTCAAGTCTGTATTAATTATGGCTTAGACATGGAATAAAAGTAAAACTAGGTATGCTGGTGAAATGCATAAAATAGTTTTGACTGTGTGCACTTGCATATCAGTGCAAATTCAGTTTATGGGTTTACTGGTGCCACTGTTGGGCAATTACCCTATTTGGAGATTTCGTCGAGTGTGACGAGCTACGGTAATTTCACAGTTCTTCCATGGAAAAAAAACATTAAATCCATGAACACCTTGATTCTCCCCTTGTTTTTCCTAGTTCCAATGTTATTGGTGCTTCTTTTACTGACAAGATAGAGATGCTTACAGTCCTCTCTTATTTTATATATGCATGTATCAGCCATTCACATTGATTATTTTTGGGCATCAATTATGTCCATGTAATTCTTTTCTTCCTCCTGGCATAATGTTTTGGGTATGAACTGTAATTGACAATCTTGTACAAATAAGATCGATTTCTTGAATTGCATTAATTAGTCATGTGTACTTGTACAACTAAGATGATATGCTTAGGCCCTCTTATTATATTTTGATTACAAGTCTAGTTTGATCTTTTGACACATTCTCTGTTCCATTAGACAATATCGATTTTACATATTGTTTTAAAATTTCATATCATTAATCATCTCATTTTTTTTCCACCTGTCAGGCCGTCAAATGATAGAGCATACAAAGAGGCTAGTTGAAGAAAGGTTCACAATAGTTGGTGGTTACCAGTACAATGCTGAGGTAGGCTATTATTTAGCAACTAAAGGCATTTGCAACCTTTGAACTGGATCAGTAATGATAGGAAGTACACTTGTTGTATTGGTGATAGTCCAAGTTCTTGAAATCATAATGGGTGATCTGATCCTAACCAAGATTTCTACTGTAAAGCTTGATATTATATTTTTATATTTGAATCCAGGTTGTATATGGAGATACAGATTCAGTTATGATACATTTTGGTGTACCAAATATAAAAGAGGCCATGACGCTAGGGAGGGAAGCCTCAGATTATATTAGTGGTACATTTAAAAGGTACAGTGTGAAGAATTTTAAATATCCGTGAAGCCTCTAGAGTTGTTAATGATGTTTTTGTAGGGATGAATGTTTTAATATCACCTTTCTTTTTAAAACACATCTTATTTTGACATTCCACTTCCATGAGATCTTTGTAAATATGCACAGGACAAGATGATCAGTTATGATTTTATGTGGCTTATCTGCATCTGTTTTGTGCGTCTTTTGCATCTAATCAGTGTGTTATTTAACATATGCTTTTATGCAGCCTATTAAACTAGAATTTGAAAAAATATACTACCCATACTTTTTGATCAGCAAGAAAAGATATGCTGGGTTGTTGTGGACAAAGCCAGATGCTTATGACAAAATGGATACTAAAGGTGGCAAACTTGATCTTTTTGTTTCAAAGACAGGCCTCAGTGTTTGTGAAGGCTCAAAATGCTCTTAGAAAAATAATTTATTTGATACCTTCTTAATTATTAATTATTCTTGATCTTTTAAATATTCCATATCAACAGACATTGAAACAGTGCAAAGGGACAATTTCCTGCTGGTGAAGAACTTAGTTATAGAGTGCCTTCACAAAATACTCATTGATCGTGACATACCTGGTGCAGTGAAGTATGCCAAGAACATTATTTCTGACTTGTTAATGAACATAATGGATTTGTCACTTTTGGTGATAACTAAGGTGAGAACAATGAATCCTTCTGCATGTTTATGACCAAATTTGTTTAACCAATTGTTACTTTTGAAATGGAGAAAATATGATAGGGGGAAGAGGAGATTTAAATTGCGAGCAAGTCACTTAGTACATATTCCTGGTTTTAAGTGTTAGAAGTATATACTATATACCTAGTTGGGGCAGGCCATGGAAGTTTCGTTTTTAAGTCTGTCATGTTTCTTCTCCCTACATCCTGTACTTGGAAGGGATTCAGTCAATATTTACTGCTAGCAATGGGAGGAAGAAGTGTCAAGGGAGGCTCTTATACAATTGAAGAGAATCAAAACATGACAATATATAATATATCTGCATTTTTAATCTCATGCTAAGAAAAATTGATTACTGTTTAGCTGCGGCAGAAACAGATGTTTGCAGGTCATATCCTTTATCAAGGCTATCAGCATATTCTTAAGGGCATTGTTGTTTTCCTGTGCTAACAATCTCTTTGTTGAGTCAGGGTCTGACAAAGACTAGAGATGACTATGCAGTCAAGGCAGCACACGTGGAACTAGCTGAGCGCATGCGGAAGGTAAATACTGGAAATAACTTCTCAGAACAAGTATAATGAATGGTGCAATGCCTTCTGGTTCCATTTCAATACCATCTCTCTATTTTTATTACTGCAGTGCATCTAAAGAGTCTTGTAATATTTTTCTTTTTATTGACAATGAGTCCATTGTTGGATTTTTTAAATTGATGTCGTGTTTTAATGCCAAGTTGCCCCTAGTTTACAGAGGGATGCTGCAACTGCTCCAACTGTGGGTGATTGTGTTCCATATGTCATCATAAAGGCTGCAAAAGGTGCTAAGGTAATAATTAACCCCTTCTGTGCTCAGCATAAGTCTTGATATTGCACTAAAAAATGGTTATTTTAATTATTTTGTTGTGTTTTAAAGCCAAGATGCCCCTGGTTTACAGAGGGATGCTGCAACTGCTCCAATTGTGGGTGATCGTGTTCCATATGTCATCATAAAGGCTGCAAAAGGTGCCAAGGTAATAATTAACCCCTTCTGTGCTCAGCATAAGTCCCGATATTGCACTAAAAAATGGTTATTTTAATTATTTTGTTATGTTTTATTTGGAGGCATAATTTACAGAGCGATTATGGATATAATGACTAATGTGTTTACTTTGGCTCAGGCATATGAGAAATCTGAGGATCCAATTTACGTACTGGAGAATAACATCCCTATTGATCCACAATATTATCTGGAGAATCAACTGAGCAAGGTGAAAGACCAAAGCATCATCACTTGTAGTTTATGCTCTTTTTGAAAATTTCACCAGTGTTTCAAATATATCTTGATAGATAGTAATTCTTTCCAGCTAAGTGTTTTTTATTAGTGCCTGTTTTTGCTCTGTAATCGTTGTTGAGAATATTTGAGCCCATTTTGAAGAATGCAAACAAGGAGCTTCTTCATGGTAGTCGCACATGAGCATTTTCCATATCAACTCCTTCAAATAGTGGAATTATGAAATTTTCCAAGAAACAACTCAGTTGTATTGTTTGTAAAACACCTATCAGGTATTTAGTTAATACAAGTAGAGGGTGTCCTGCATGTGGTTTGCTTGCTTATAATAGTGCACAATTGAGAGTAACTATTATTTCAGTTTGGCGCTTTAGAAAGCTACTAGGTTTCATCTTTTTGATGTGGAAGAATCTATGAGGTTGCATGATTCCATGCCTGCTCTCCTTGTAAGAAACTTTCTAGCTTTCTTATAATAAGAATGTCTGGTTAGGTTTCTTCATACTGAAATTCATGATGTTACCTGATTTCATGTTGCCATTGCAACAAAGAAGATCAGACACTTTCTTCACATTGCAAAGGAAGAGAAGAAAAATTGTATCAGAAAACAGTTGCAAATGGTAAGCTGGTATTCGAATACCATTACTCTTTATTTGGAGAATTTAAAGTAGGCCTTGTGTCTATTGTTCTCACCTAGATTTTCTATCATATGACACTAATATTTGATCAATGTCAGTGTGGGAATTAGAAATGCTCTTTGGTAAACTATGGACACAATGTCAGTGGTGCCAAGGCTCTCCGCACCACGATGTTCTTTGCACAAGGTTTTTGAATACTATATTTCAAGTATTACATTTTCATAACATGATTTAAATTTACATTATGGATGTATTTTGTAACATTTGTGTGATCATGTATTTGTTTTTAATTAATAGGATGTTTTTTTTTAATTTTTACAATTACTATCTCTTTTATACTTACATTGATGTCCTATCCTTATTGTAGTCGTGACTGCCTAATATTGTATCGTAGGAAGAAAGCTCAGAAAGACCTAACTAAAGCAGAGGTGCAACGTTTTGAGGATGCTGCCTGTGTAGCTTGTAATTTTTTGTATTATTGAATATTTTGCACTGGAAGTTTTGAGGATGCTGCCTATGTAGCTTGTAATTTTTTGTATTATGGAATATTGTTTTCCTGAATTTTCTCTGGTGTATGTTTCTTTGATTTAATGGACCAGGGAATTTAGTTGGTCCCTGAATCAGGATGAATTTTTTTTGTATTATCGAATATTTTGTGCTGGCAGTTTTGAGGATGCTCCCTGTGAAGCTTGTAATTTTTTGTATTATCGAATATTTTTGTTTTCCTGAATTTTCTCTGGTGTATGTTTCTCTGATTTAATGGACCAGGGAATTTATTTGGTCCCTGAATCAGGATGAGCATGGTTTATTTATTGTACAGTAATTGTCAAGTCCTTGTTATTAAATGTTAACCAGTTCGATATATCTTTTCTCCTTGCAAATGAGATGGAGAAAAAGTCAAAAGGGATACATACTTCCCAAGGCACACCCTATAAATGCAATGTGCACGCATATCCCAAACTTTAGGAGAGCACACACTATAAAACATAGATCTGTAGGCTTACATGTGTATATCCAGACATGCATATAGTTGAATGGATGGATGGATGGATAGGTAGATAGAGATGTATACACATATAGATTGGCAGGAGCAAATACGAGACAATAGTTTGAGCAGATTTATTTTTTTGTAAATAATTTTTTTTATTGTCTCTAGAGAGACAATAGTTTTAATGGACATTTATTTCTTTTTAAATAATTTTTTATATTGTCTCTAGAGAGACAATAGTTTGAATTATGGACATTTATTTTTTTTTAAATAATTTTTTATATTGTCTCTAGAGAGACAATAGTTTGAATTATGGACATTTATTTTTTTTTAAATAATTTTTTTTATTGTCTCTAGGAGAAATAGTTGAATTAGGACATTTATTTTTATAAATAAATTCTTTATATTGTCCTCAGAGAGAACAATGTTTGAATTAGGAATAGTCTCTAAAAAAGACAAAAATGTTATTGTCTCTAAAGAGACACAAATGAAATTGTCTCTAGAGAGACAAATGAAATTGTCTTTAGAAAGACAACAATAATATGTGTTCTATATTGTCTTTATAGAGACAAATTTTTGAGACATTATATTTTGAGACACCCGCTTAGAGACAATATTTAAGACGATACACAAGTTTCATTTTGTCTTAAGTTAAGACAATTGACTCAAATATTGTCTTAAATATTGTCTTAAAACCCCCTACATGTAGTAGTGACATCCCATTCATATGTCCCTAACTATGCTTTTCTTAATTCGTTGCAGTAATAAAAATAAGATTATAAATCTCTTCATGTGAGGAAGCATTGAACAAATTATGATAGCTGCCTCGCAGAAAACACTATTATTACCACAACTTGAAACTACAAAGTGCAAGAATTTGATAGTTCTCTTCCATAAATCAGTGGAAGTTCGTAGTGTTTTCCAACAGACAATCTACAGTAGGAAGCTATCATGTTGCAAGGCGTTCAGTAATTCGATGTCCGCTCTACTTCGGCCCACGGAACTTCAACTCCTCCAGGGCCTCAAGGAAAGCCATGGGTGCAAGAGTCACATCAACAAATAAACTGGCTTTACCTGAAGCGCATACCAGCTGTTGACAATCTAATGGAAACCGAAAGATATCTTTTTAAGGCGTTATCTATTGAGTCAATAAATTTTAAACTATTTAAAAATTATCTATCTTGATTCTTTAGAATAGCAGGTGAATCTTATTAATAAACATAACTATACCAAATTTATATATATACCAAAAAATATTGAAATATACAACATATTAACTCTGCATATATACCACATTTAGATCACTCTACATTAATTAAAAAAAAAAAATTATGCTCAACATCTACCTTGATTTCTTAGTACAGTGAACTAGCTTTTAAATAATAAAAAAATCAAATAAATTAATATATTATTCTATCTTATCCTTGAAAAAAAATACTAAAATATACAGCATGTTAACTCTCCATCTATTAAACATTCAAATCACTCCGCATAGAAAATATTGAAATAATACTCGACATCTACTAAACACACAAACCGCTCAGTTATGAAAAGATCGAAATGATTTCATTACCAAATTATCTTTATTAA
>APFE030998291.1:54071-93144 GCA_000404065.3 Pinus taeda | reverse complement strand
ATATATATATTAATTCTTATCTATCGCTCACCAGCTTTAACATCTATCTATCTTAATTAGGAATAGAAATACGTATATTAACATTTGATAAATATAATCCATGTTACATATATATTTCTTTTTTTTTAATAATCTATGATTAATTCATGACATAGTATACATAATGGGAAAATCGGCCTGGAACATTGTGCACAATGTTTGAGATGCATAATAGAGAGACCTTCACATTTCACTCGAGGTCAAGAACACGCACACTCAGAGATGATGCTTTCCGCAGCACGAAGTTTTTGGTTTTTAATATTTGTTATGAATATCATAAGGCAACCAGTGGAAAAACGGAAATTATAACAAAAATATTGAGAGAAGTGATGCCCTCGAAAGTACCACAGTGCTCCGAATTAGTGCGCAAAAACGTCGTCAAAAGAGGCTACAATGATTCAACGTTGGATCATCGAAAATCCAAAACTTGATTCCATGAACTAGAAGAAAATTTAATAAAGCTGCACCGAAGCTCGAAAATGCAGGGGTTGATTTCGCAAAAGTGCATTGCAATTACAAAAATTAAGCGTGAATCCTATGTTCCGCCTGAAACACAGCCAGTGATTGTTTGATATTTGCACCGTCGACCTTGCACAACTTTGTCAATACGGAAGATATCAATAATTTTATCGATAACCTTGCACAACTTTGTCAATACGGAAGATATCAATAATTTTATCGATAAACAACATATCCCAGTCTAATTTCCAAATAATGTCTACCTAGGCCATAATTTGGTTTGGACCGCCAATTTTTTTGGTCAGAATTTGGTGAAAACAAAACTAATCGTAGTAGTGTTTAATTCGTTTTTTTGATGACAGATAGATTTAGCACCATGTAGAATCCTAAAATACCAAAAATTTTGAAGCTTGAAAATTGAACTTTCAAAAATATTTGTAGGATTGTCTAAAAATCATGCCAGAATTTCTATTGTTTTCAGAGCAAAATGTTGGAAGTAATGTTTCCATATAATGTGTAGTTGTTAAGAGCTATTAGGAGTTAGTTTAGAAGTTGTTGTTTTCAATGTATGCTTTGTAGTTTTGATCTAAATGTGTCGAACTCACTAATTTATGTCTTATATATATGTAACCATTGTGATCAATAAAAATATTTAAGTGTGATTTGTTGTGTGCAATCAATATCTCTAATTTCTCTCTATTTTATAACATGGTATGAACCAGTACTGGCTTGACTCCCTCAAGGGAGAGCGAGGAAGATGTGAGAGAACTTTGAATTGTATTGATCTATAATTAGAATAATTGTAGCTTAGATGTGTGTGAAATTTTTTTCTGTAGTAAAAATATTGTTGTGTTTTATGTGTAGATTTATCTCACTATCTAGGGCTGAGTAATGTGTGTTTGTTTTTTTAGTCATGTATATGGTAGAAAAGTCTATCAGAGAATTCTCTAAGCTTATGTCCATCACTGATTCCCCAAATATTCCGGAATCAGAGAAACATTATTTAACCACACCCATGTCCATCCAATTTCCCAATATTCAGAAAATCAACAATTAACATAAAAATCACCTATAAAGCTTTAATAAAAGTCATATATTCCTGTTGTATTTAACGTTACGTTGATTCAACAGTAGAAGTGCGCACTCTCAATATTCAATAATAGTTTGAAGGCCTCCAATCATCCCTTCGTAGAATCGGCATTTTGCCGCAAATCAATGCCATACTAAGGAAATCCGGCATCAAATGTTAACAGTGTCCTCTCTACATGTTTTCCAAGGCCGTGTTGGCAAAGGAGCCGACCAGGACAACTTGATTTTTCTTACAATTATTTAATCCACTAATCTATTGTTATATTCTCTTTTGGGAAAGCTATTTCGAGTCGCTTTTTATGCATGTGTCTTGAGATAAAATGGCTAGGGTCCATTGGTGTTAGAAATTTTTACACGCAGAGGAGATGAGTTTGTTACAACAAATTAGTCGTGGCAATCAAATTTATCGATGGTAAAATAAAGTAAAAACAAAATGGTTGTGGTAAAGTTAATCGTGATGGTTTAAAATCACATCATAACAAAACATATTTTGGATTATATTTCAAAATATATGAAAATACATTTGCATGATAAATTAGATATTAGATGTTGGGTTTTTAAGTAAAACAAAAAAATATCTTATTATGGTTTTACGGGGTTGTGGAGTAACTTCGTAAAAACTTGTTTTCAAGCTCCCACCAATATTTTCTCCACCATTTTCTTGTCACTACCTCTCAGACTTACACACTCGACTCCTCTCCAATTTATGCAAATGACTTTTACATTCATATTTATCTCAACATACATGTTGACTCATTAATACATGACATAGTAAATAATTAATACACGGGATGGACGATTATACAAAATGAGGGTTTTTCCGAACTTGCAGAAGTTGCATACTGAAAATAAGGGTTGTGCGGTAAAATTTTTCTCATTCATATTTACCAACTCCTTATTAAGTTCTTTAACTATCTGATGTGTTGCATAATGGTCAGCCCTGTACTTCTGCTTAGAACTTCAGTCCTTCCGCCTGCAAACAAAATCCGCAACCTGGTGGTTGTCAGTGTGTTTAAGGCAGTGGTTGGGATTAATACTTCAGTGTGTTTAAGGCAGTGGTTGGGATTAATACTTCCAACACTCCCCCTTAATCATAACTGCCACCATTGACAATTCCCAAACAATCTATGAGATCAATGAAATTTTCAATTGCCAGTGGCTTTGCGAAAATATCAACAAATTGTTCTTGTGACCTACAATGTTTCAACACAATTTCACCATTGTTAATCAACTCTCTATTAAAATGATATTTAGCATCAATATGCTTGGTCCTCTTGTGAAAAACATAATTCTTTGACAATACAACTGCGGAAGTGTTGTCACAGAAAATAGTTGTCATTCCCTCTTGGTCAAGGTGAAGATCCCTTAAGATCCTTCTCATCCAAACTGCTTGAAACGTTGCTGCTGTTGCAACGACGTATTCAACTTTTGTTGTTGACAATGACACTATTGGCTACTTCTTGGAGGCCAATGAAATGACTCCAGAACCCAAATGAAAAACATATCCTGACATGCTCTTTCTACCATCGACACTTCCTGCCCAATCACTGTCAGTGTAACCAACTAGCCTGAAATCATTTGTTGCAGCATACAAAATACCATACTCCTTTGTCCCATTGACATACCTTAGAATCCTTTTGGCTTCTTTCCAATGTGCCTCCTTGGGTGTCTCCATGAACCTCGACACCAAACTCACTGCTTACATTATATCCGGCCTAGTGGCGGTCAAATACATCAAGATGCCTATCATGCTTTTGTATAATGTCAGATTGACATTGCTTTTGTAATCCTTTTTGCTCAACTTCAACCCCATGACAGTTGGAGTTGGTGTGGGCTTGCGTTTCTGCATATTAAACCTCTCTAAAATTTTTGCTACATGCTTTGATTGAGTGATAAAAATGCCATTTTCTGTTTTCTTCACTTCTATGCCCAAAAAATCCCTTAACAACCCCAAGTCAGTCATTTCAAATTCACTCTTCATGACTTCTTTGAAATCAACGATGAGGAAATCATCACTCCCTGTAAAAATCAAATCATCTATATATAAGACGAAAATATGAATTTTACAATCACTCTCTTTGATGTAGAGAGTAGGCTCACCATCACATTTGTTGAAACCATTTCCCTACAAGTAAGCATCTATCTTGCTATACCATGCTCGTGGTGCTTGGTTCAGCCCATAAAGAACTTTCCTTAACCAATACACTTTGCCTTATTGGCCTTCTACCTCATAAACAGGTGGTTGTGCAACATATACTTCCTCTTTCGGCACTCCATTCAAGAACGTTGATTTTGCATCCATTTGATACACTTTCCGTTTATGTTGCACGACAATCGCCAAAACTATACACACTGTCTCCATCCTCGCAATTGGTGCTAATGTCTCCGCATAATCTCTTTGATGATGTTGCTTGTATCCTTTGAAAACTTGCCTCGCTTTATGCCTTTTAATTTTCCCCTCAACATTGCTCTTAGTCTTATAGATCGACTTTACTCCAATGACTTATTTTCCTTGCGGAAGGTTCACTAACTCCCATGTGTCGTTATTTTCTATTAATTCTATTTCTTCCTCCATTGCTGCAACCCTTTTTTCTTCTTTGACTGCATCTTCAAAATGGATTGGGTCATCTACATGACAAAATAATGCAAATAAGGAATTTATACCAACCCTACTATTAACTTCATCTTGCTCATAAATCTCATTTAAATTTCTTACTTTTGGTCTTCTTGTGCTTGTTGAAGATGGGCTTGACATGTCACCTAGTATTGCGCTTTGCGGCGTGCTTGGAGAAGCACTCACTTGACTACGCGACACTTTACTATTATTGGTTTAGGGTGTTACTTACTTCCTGCTTTGTTATTCTTGGATAGGAATAGAGATAGTCACCATTGAGGATTTTTTTGGATTTCAATTCTTCTTTGTCCTCATGTGGTATACATGCTTTCACATTGACTGTCTTCTCTAAATTCCATCACATGCTTCCTCTTCTATGAACCACACATATCTGTTGATTATGAGCTTCTCAGTTGATGGATTGTAGAGCTTGTATGCCTTGGATTCATCAGTAAATCCAATAAATATGCATTTCTCCCCCTTTTTTCCAACTTCTTCCCCAACTCATCCGGGACATGTGCATATGCCACACATCCAAAGACTCTCATGTGAGTGATGTCGTGCTTTCTTCCACTCCATCCCTCTTCACGAACTACATTCTTGAATCTTTTGGTTCGACACCTATTCATGATATACACTGCACAAGTGATTGATTCAACCCAATAATCATTTGGAAAATTATTTGCCTTCAACATACTCCTCTCCATTTCCATAATGGTCCTATTCTTCCTTTCCACGACACCATTTTTCTGAGGTGTATACCTTGTTGTAAATTGCTTGTGAATTCCATGCTCCCTGCAAAATCGAAGGAATTCATTTGAGATGTATTTTCCACCTCTGCTAGTTCTAAGGAATTTGATGTAGTGTCCACTTTGCTTCTCAACAAGACCCTTGTATTGGGAAAAGCGCTCAACACTTCAGTTTTATGTTTTAAGAGATAAACCCATGCATTCCTTGTGTATTCATCTATGAGGGTCAATAAATAATGATTATCACCAATTAATGGTGTCTGCATTGGTCCACATAAATCTGAATGGACAATATTCAAAGGTGCCTTTGGCCTTGTTGACTTTCCCACTGGAAATGTCTCTCTCTGTTGCTTGCCCAAGATACATCCTTTACATAGGCTGTCTAATTTTTCCATGAGTGGAAAACACTTCACCATGCTTTCCTATGCGACAAGTTCAAACCTCCAAAGTTGAGATGTTCAAATATCAAATGCCATAACCAATTTTCATCTTCTACCTCTGCTTAATAGTTCACTTGCGTAACATTTGCAACTTTTCTTTCATCCTCTTATGAGTTCATTGATAGTTGTCGTTGTGCACATTCTTCCTTGAAATATGATCTTATCTTTAGGGGAAACATTCTATTGTTTGTCATTTGAACCTTTGCAATCAGTTGTCTACTTGGAGGCTTATCCAAAATTGTGCACTCATCATTCTTGAAAAATACATTGTAGCCCATTTACATGAGTTGTCCAATGCTTACAAGGTTATGCTTCAAACTAGGGACAAAGTAAACATCTAAGATGTACTTGTTCTCCCCCTTATTTGTTAGGATATTAACTCTTCCTTTTCCCATGACAGATACTTTTATATCAATGCCTAATGTCACTTCATATTTCACACTTTCATCTAAAATGGAAAAAATTTCTATGTTCCCTGACATGTGGTTGTTGCACCTTGAACCTAGATACCATACATCACTTCGTTTTTCTTGTGCTACATGACAAGCTAAAAACATGTTGTCATGGTTCTGATTTTCTTTTGTGAAATTTACACTTGGTTTGTTACTAATGTCATATTGCTTCTTTCAAAATTCATTTTCATAATGACCATACTTCTTATAATAATGACATTAAACTTGAGATTTATGATACCTCTTACCTTGTGCTTGATTTTGGCTTGGGCCTTGAATTGGATTTTGATTTCTGCCCCTTTCGTTTGAGCTTGAAGGGTTGCTTCTTCCACCTCTGTGTGGGCTTCTTTCTCTTCCTCTAGCATATGATCTTCCTCTGCCTCTACCTTGACAAAATGAAACTTGTGTCTTGAAGGCATGCTCCATTGAGGAGCTTGTTGCTATATTAAGTCTATGTTCATGAGAGATTAGTGATGCATGAAGCTCATCCACTAAGACCTGTGAGAAATACTTTATCTCTTCTATGGCCACAAAAATGGCATTAAACCTTGCTGGCATACTTCTCAAAACTTTCTCAACTATCCTCCTTTCCTCGAGTGTCTGACCGCGAGACCTGATTTGAGTAACCAGTCCAATTACTTGGGTAAAAAATTAGTCTGCATTCTTAGAATCTTTCATACAAATTGTTTCAAAGTCTCTTATCAATATTTTCAGTTTTATTGTCTTGACTTTTTCCATGCCTTGGTAAGCTGTTTGGAGGGTGTCCCTTGCTTTCTTAGAGTTTGTTGTTGCTACAACCCTTGGGAAAATACTTTCATGAACTACATGAAAAATGTAGAAGAGGGATTTTGCATCCTTCTTCTCGTTGTCCCTCAACAAATCCCTTTCTCTTTGAGACAAGGCATTGTATGTCACTGCATTTGCTGGTTCTTGAAAACCATCTCCACCAAATCCGAAATGTCTTAAGAAGAAAAGAGGGCCTTCATTTTAATAGCCCAATAATCATAATTTTTTCCATTAAACTGAGATATCTAAGGATCAATCAAGCTTGTGCTTGATGTTTTCATTTCTGAGTGTAAAAAAAAAATCTACATGCTGGTAAATGCACTTCAAAAATATTCCCTCAAAACAAATTTTAATTTCTAGTAAAAACACTTGTTTTACACTAATAAAGTTAAACTTGCTCTGATACCATGTTAGAAAATTTTATAGGGGTAGAGAAGAGGAGTTTGCTTCAACAAATCAGTTACGGAAATAAAATCTTCAGTTGCGGCAAGGAAATCACAATTGGACAAAGGCTTAAACAAAACATAGAAATTTACTCATGGAAAAAAAGAGTAAAAACAAAATGGTTGCAATAAAGCTAGTCATGAAGGTTTAAAACCACATCGCAACAAAAAATACTTTGGATTATATTTCAAAACATAGTAAAATACATTCACATGATAAATTGGATGTTGTTGCTCCAAGTAAAGCAAAAAATGATCTTACTGTGTTTTACCCTTCACTGGGGTTGCAGAGTAACTCTCTGTAAGACTCCGTAAAAGCTTGTTTCACATGCCCATCAATATTTTCTCCAAGATTTTCTCCTCACTACCTCTCACACATACACACTCGACTTGATCCAGGTGGCTCTAGCGACACACATAGGACAAAGAGGACTCAGGGAATCTCAAAAATCAAAATGACTAGAATGCTTTTAAAATAGGGCCAAAGCGTATATCTCGTTGCCGTGACTGTGGTGGTGTGAACGGTTCATCAAACCGATTCCGTATGCAAAATTTAGAAGCAGTGAAAGTTCAGCTGACTTTTTGGTGATTGGGTAGGTTAATGAAGACACAATTTGGACTTTTCCCAGCGGACGGAATCCGACGAACTCCGGACAGATTCCAGGCCAAATTGTGGCCTCATTAAAATGACCCCTACGTCAAAAACGAATTTCTAGAAAACTTGCAATTTGTTTTACGTAACAAAAAAAATTATAAAAAAAGGGGGGTTGGGGCCACCAACCCCGCCACTGTCTCTGCTCATAACCAACATCACCCCCTCCGCTCATAACCAACATACGTATATAATGGTTAGTATGGTGGGCAGGCCCAACCCAACAACATTATTTAATTAAAAAAGTTTGTTATGTAAAATGGGAGGGAGCGGTGTTTGACCGCCCAACCTGCTCCCCAATAAACGGATCATAAACCAACGCGCCAACAACTTTCACATTGAAATATATACCCAGAAATTTAATATAACCCATCCTTTTCCCAGTGCACCTAGAGATGGAGGAAACAGGAGCAGACATGCTTTTCGAGACAAATTAATTTTTAATGCAGGGGGAACCATGAATTTTACAGGAGGGGCAAATTTCCACTTTGTCAGATTTTGAAAAGTTTTATATCGATTCAACACCTCTCGTTGCCACAAATGCAATGGCACTATTCATTTCTCCATTAGAGTTCTGCATTTTTTGGCCATTTTTCAGTATGCAAGTGGAACCATGATCGTTGCAAAAACATGGAGCGGAACCATGATCCTTGCAATTTACCCGAGGAGGTAATTTTTCTCCATGTCAAAATATAGTCAAGTTTACAGTATTTTTTCATGGTTTTCCACAGGGATCATAATGACGAGGTCAAATTCACCTTTCGAGTTGCATATTTCCAGTTCACCCATGGCGCAGAATCTTTGAGAAATCTAGGGGGAATCTAAAAGATTCCTTGAGCCCCAGATTCTTAACTTCTCAGAATTTAGATTTTGGATAGTCGATTTTGCACTATTCAACGTCACAAATATGATGGTGTGTTCAGATTTCTTATTCTCTCATTCTATTCTTCAACCACTTTTCTAAGTGGAATGTAGGTGTCAACATCCACGTGCGAGCAGTGATGTGATTGATGGCATGAGATCGATTTTTTGAACATCTTCAACAGTTTGACATCCGCTTCTTTAGATGACCCTTGGTTGTGAGGTATATGCAGTGTTCATGTACTTCTTTTGCTATGGAGTGTGCTGCACAGGTCCTTGATTGATGTTTGATGTGGGATCCTATTTCTTAATCATTTTTATGATTCCTGCTTGATATGACGTGAAATCTCCTATGTGATGTACTTGTTGCCATGACTCATCATGTTTTGTTTTGAGATCCCTTTGTTTTATGTTGATAGGATACTCATGTGTCACCATGCATGTTTGTTTTGACATCCCTTTTATGCCATGTAGGTGGGATGTTCATCATGCATGAGTTTTTGTGTCATACTGATAGGAGTCTTTTGACTGAGATTTCTTGTAGTGGAACATCTCTTGGAGCCACTCTTGCATGAGGGAATTTTCCTTGTATGATAACGACATCACCTCTATGTACTTCATCACTATTGACAACACTTAATGCAACGGCCTACACCATCTTGACACCAGGGTCTGGAGACGTAGTCCCTCCTAGATGAAGTCCATTATCAACGACTTATGTTTTTATGTTGCTGATGATTGACATGTTCCTGTTCTTTACAACATGCACATGTATTCATCTATGTTCTTTTAAAAATGCAATTTAACACATCACGAAAGTAAAAGGTCCTGGAAGGGTCCTTCGTTACACCCGAACCTGGATCACCACTCCTCTTCAAATTATGAAAATGACTTTTTACATTCATATTTATCAAAACATACATATTGACTCATTAATACATGACGCAACAAATAATTAATACATAGGATGGGCGATTACACAAAATGAGGGATTTTATGAACTTGGAGAAGTTGTAGACTGTAAGTAAGAGTTTCTAAGTAAATGTTTGCCCATTCATATTTAGCAATTCTTCATTAACTTCTTTAACTATCCGAGCTGTTGTGAAATGGTCAGTGTTGCACTTCTACTCAGAACTTCATTCCTTCCGTCTGCAAACAAAATCCGCAACTTGCAAAAATTGACTGGCCAAATATGGTGGTTGTTAGTGTGTTTAAGGTGATGGCTGGGATTAATATTTCCAACAATCGACTACTATTCTTTCTATTATTGTAATGGCTGTGATTTTGGGTTCAGTTGATCTAATAATCACCTTATGAGTGACCTCAGTTAAAGAATTATTAAATGAAGGTATTACAGACTCATATGTTGGTGTGTGTGTCTATGTTATTTAAGCAACGGATTGATCAGATTGGCAATACACAAAAAATTGAATGGAAAGACAGTAAGAAAATACAAGAACACAAGAATTTAATAAGGAGTTCACCCTACTCTCTAGGGCTACATCTCCGGTCCAGCTTCAATGGTGGCCTTATTTTATTGTGTTTCAAGCAGAGAATTACAATACAGGGACTCAATGTGAGTTCACTTGGAGCAGGTTTTGCTTGGCAGGGTGGTTCTTGGATTCCCCAAGCCACTGGAGTACACAGACTCTTCTTCTTCCTACTAGCTCTGTGACCTTCAGGTCTATATTGGAAAGAGACAAATGTGGTACTCAGTCCGGACAGATTCCCCTATGGGATGGCTTGAATCCCTCAAGCTCTCTGGTGCTCGATGCTACCGCTGGTCAGCTCGGCCCCTCTGTCTCTTTCTGCTTTTGCTTAACTACCTTCTTCTCTGGTTTCTATCTCTCAGTGTTCAGTCCTCCTCTCAAGTTCACTCTGACTGACTCATCTACTCTGTATTTTGTCTATGTTCATGGCTTTTAGCCATTCATTCCAATGCCTGTTTGGTTCCTCTTTCGCCTCTGTTAATTCACCTTCTGCAACTGCGCTCGAAGTTCCCTGTTCGGCATCATCATGAACGTTCAAGGAGTGGCCACATGTCCTCCTATAAATGGCGACAGCTTGCCTTGTCAGTTCATTTCTTCAGTTACATCATGTATGTGTTCTTCCTCCACCGTGGTAGTCAAACGAATTCCAAATCCTTCTAAAACATGGCGTATTCCTTCATTGATTTCACTTCCTCCATTGGTCGCAATCTCAGTCGTCCGATCTGGGTCCCCCAGACCCAACGACATATGCATGTTTCGCGCGGTTGACTTGCTTGACTGATAGTGCGTGATCAACAACAATTTTCTCTCACCTCCGCTTGCCATGCGTCGATCGATGTATGGAGTCGCCCCGCTCTCGTCCAAAACCTCTTACTTTTTGTGGGCACCCCAATCAATACCGTTAGTTTTCCAGAGTTCAGGTCCCGCCTTTGTATGTTAGCGCTTTTGGCTTTTCCACCCGTGGTTCTCTGGTTCCCCCACGTGACCAAGTGCTCAGGCTTTTCCTTCGCGGCCTTGTTCGCCCAAGCAACCAAAAACCTCCTTTGTTTCCCAATCTGGGCCTCCCAGGGGCTAAATTCGCCTCCCGCATGGTCTCCATGGGCCTTGGTTAGCGCGCTTTGACTAATGTCCTCATCATTCCATGTTGGCTGCCATTGCCGCTGGTTTAGGTTGTTTTTGATCATTGTTTTGGAATTTTTAGAAGTTTGTCCCGCCCTGATACAGTCATGGTTCCCTTTGACAGTTCTTTTATGGATCCAATTCGGATCACGCCTTCCCGCTCAAAAGCTTTTGGACCACCAAAAGTTGGTTTTCTTTCAAGCTTCGACTAAGTGAGGGTACTGTTGTCTCACTTGCCCAATCTCAATCCACTTTGCACTGCTTGGCTTCGAACCTTTGAGTCCAATGCTGAGGTACTCAACATCTCCTCTGCACGTCATCCTCACCTTCCTGTCCAAGACTATGTCTTCCTGCAACTCATTAAGATATTCAGGTAGCAGGTCATCAATAGAAGGCAATTGACTTTTCTCTTCAGGATCCTCAATCATTGAAGGTTCAAACAATCTCAAGCAATTTTCATTTATGACTGAGTAGATGTGCATGTAAGCTGGTAGATTAAGGCAAAAATCATTTTCACCAATCTTCTCAAGTATCCTAAAGGGTCCATACCTGATAGGCTTTAGCTTTTTACCTTCACCTTGCATCCTCTTCTTGCTGATATACAACCAGACCTAGTCTCCAACTTAAAAACTATGCTTCATCCAATGCTTGTCATGCCTTGCCTTGTATTTGGCTTGGCTCTTTTCCAGTTGTTCCTGTACTGCTTGGTGGATCTCCTAGATCTGTTTAATGAACTTAGTTGCCTTGTCCACATCACTACATCCATAAACCATGATACCTTTACCGAAGACAAAATCGAAAGGAGACCTTGGTATGAAACCAAAACAGATCTCAAAAGGAGATCTCTGTGTAGAAGAGTGTTTGGCTCTGTTGTAAGCATGCTGCACATAACA
Source organism: Pinus taeda (assembly GCA_000404065.3). Lineage (NCBI taxonomy): Eukaryota > Viridiplantae > Streptophyta > Pinopsida > Pinales > Pinaceae > Pinus > Pinus taeda. The sequence goes on along the minus strand of APFE030998291.1, from coordinate 81,058 downwards.
CAAATGTTCATCCCAAAGCTTAGGATGTTTGCTACAATATCCCCTGAGTAACTGGATCACTATCATGTTAACTACTTTTGTCTGGCCATCGGTTTATGGATGAAAAGTTGTGCTTTTCTTCAGTTGGGTGTCCATTATATCCCACAAACTTGACCAAAACTTCCCCACAAATTGGGTGTCTCGATCAGATACAATAGAAGTGGGTAAACCAAAATGAACCCATACATGTTCAAAGAATAATTTTGTAGTTTGTTTAGTTGTAATCTGTTTATTACAAGGTATCAAAATACACATTTTGTTGAACCTCTCCACAACCACATACAGATAATCATGACCTTTCCTAGATTTAGGCAGTCCTCCAACAAAATCCATGGAAACACTTTCCCAAGGGTGAGAAGGAACTGGCAATGGAGTGTACAAGCCTAGTTTTTTGTTGCTGGGCTTACTTTTAGCACACATAGTACACCGTTTTACATATCTAGAAACTGTCTCATTCATTTTCAGCCAATAGCAGAACCTTTGTAGCTGTGCAACTATTTTACTTACCCCAAAGTGACCTGATATCAGAGAAGTGTGTGCCTCTCTAATTATCTTTACTCTCTCAGTTTGTGGAATGCAGAGTTTCCCACAATGATATAAGAGTTGGTCCTTCATATGATAGTTCAATTCTTCTACTCTTTTGCCTTGACTCAAAGTTGCATATACATCCTTAAAGTCCATATCTTGAGCATATTGTTCTATGTAGCTTTCATGTAGCATAGAATTATGCTTAAGTATGGTAGATGCATTTATAATGGGTCTAGATAACATGTCTGCAACCTTGTTATATATGCCCTTTTTAAATCTGATGACTAAATGAAACTGCTGTAGAAAACCCATCCATCTATAATGTCTTTATTGCTGCAACTTAGTTTGGGAGTGTAGATATTGAAGTGGTTGATGATCAGTATGTATTATTGTCTCTTTTCCCATTAAGTAATGTTTCCACTTTTTCACACTCTGAACTAATGCATATAATTCTTTATCATATGTAGGATAGTTAACTACTGTAGCATTAAAAGTTTTAGAATGATAACATATGGCTTTACCGTGTTGTGTCAACACTGCTCCCATGGCATAGTCACTGGCATCAGTTTTGATCTCAAATCGTCTTGGTAGATCTGGTAGTGCTAGTGCTGGTGCTGTGCTAATATTTTCTTTCGAGGTGTCGAAGGTTTTCTGATGTTTTCCTCCCCACTAAAACACCTTGTTCAATCCTGTCAAAGCATGTAAGGGAGCTGCAATTGAGAAAAAGTTAGAAATGAACTTCCTCCAATATTGTGTTGCTCCTAAGAAGCTTCTCACTTCTATAGTAGACTTGGGTTTAGGTCAGTTTACAATGACTACCACTTTAGAGGGATCTATTTTCAATTCACCACACCCTACTATATGACCCAAATAATTTAGAGATGTTTTGCCAAATTCACATTTTGAGAGTTTAACATAAAGTTTTTCTCTTTTCAAAACATCTAATGTCTGCTTAACATGCTTTAAGTGTTCTTCCCATGTTTTACTAAAAATCAAAATTTCATCCAGATATACAATAATGAAATCATAAGAAAAGGTCTTAGTACATCATTCATTAATCTCATGAAAGTAGTAGGGGCATTGGTCAAGCCAAAAGGCATAACCAGCCACTCATACAATCCCTGCTTTGTTTTGAAAGCAGTCTTCCATGCATCTTGCTCTACATTTCTGACTTGATGGTATCCACTGTGCAAATCCAGCTTGGTGAAATAAACAACTTCCTTCAATTGATCTAAATGATCATCTATGCGAGGAAGGGGATAACGATTTTTGACTGTTATCTTATTCAGTGCTCGGTAGTCAATGCACATTCTCCACAAGCCATCTTTCTTTCTCACCAAAACAATTGATGACCCACATGGAGATGTGCTAGGCCTAATGAACCCTTTCTCGAGCAACTCCTACACCTGCTTCTTGATTTCAGCATTCTCTAAAGCGGACAACCTATAAATTCCAATGTTAGGCAATGGAACATCTTGCTGCAAAATAATATCATGTGCTATTTCCTTTTTGGGTGGTAGACCTTTAGGTTCCTGAAATAGGACATCATACTCTGAAACAATATTTTCTATATCAGCTTGTTGTTTAGCATTACATCCCTCAAATACATTGGTTTTATCAGGTTCCTTTTCCTTTACAACCATTAGTAAGAATTGCTTGCATGAATTTATCATTTTTTTCATCTGCCCTGAGTTTATGAGAGTATAATTATTCTTGAGCTTATGAGCTCTTACAAAGTATTTGATTGCATCTTTAACAAGTAGATACTTGTTCTCAACTCTATAGAAAATAGCTTTTCTATCATACAAGTAATGACTTCCTAAAACAATTCCACATATATCCAAAGGAATTATGTCTAACTCAACCTCATCTACAAATGCTTACCCAAAAGAAAACTTGAGTTTTGCATTGTCTAGTCACTTGTAGTTGTGATTTATCATTCAACCATCCTAATGGGTATGGTTTCTTGTGAGGTGTAGTTGCTAATCCCAATTTCTTTACAATTTCCTTAGAAATCAAATTTACTTGTGAGCCACTATCAAACAAAGTATCAATCTTTTGATATTTGGAAACAACTTGAATATGGAAAAGCTCATGTCTTTTTCTCTCATGTTCTTCATCAATAACAGATTAAGCAGAATTACTAGTAGATGCTTCAAAATTCTTACCTTTTATACTTGTGGTTGAAATGATTGTTTCATCTCTCGAGTCTGACCCCAAATCTTTCTGAATAGCTGCAGTAGTCTTCTTCTTCTTAACCTCGGACTTCTTAGGTCTCAGCTCTAGATGCAGAATCCAACAATGCTCATCATCATGCCCATCCTTTTTACAGTGAGTGCATGTGCCTTTTCCTTTTTGTGTAGTGTTAGCCTTCCTTGCTTTCCACTTTTGCTTTCTTTTCTCCTTGCTCTTGCTTGCAGTGGGTTGGGATGGTCCCCCAACTTCTAGATTTCCATTCTTTCCTCTAGCCTCTAGATGAGTAGCTTGTACATATACCTCATATATACTAGTGGGATTAAATAAGAGGATGGTATGCCTCATGTAGCTATGTAGACCACCAATGTACTTCAAAATAGTTTCTGGTGAGTCTAATGAGATCCCTAGAATCAATGCTCTCTTTCTAAATTCTTAAGTGTACCCTTGCACACTTTTCCCTTTCAACTGCCGAAGAGTTTGCCAGCTCATCATGGCTTGTTGCATGTGGGCCAATGGATAGAACTGCTTCTTAATTGCAGAAACCAAATAACTCTAGACAGATATGGTTTTACCATGCCTTTTCATGTTAGCTTGGGTTCTGCCTTCCCACCAAACCAAGGCAGTGCCTCCTAGGTGTAGGCTTGCTAGCTGAATTTTGCTCTTGTCTGAGTTGATGTTCTGCACTCTACAATACACATCAATTTGTCTAATCCAATTGTCCAACTTTTTAGCATTTAACTCTCCATCATATATAGGCAAATCAAATTTAACATCTAGCTTAATCAAAGATGTTTTCTTATTATGCAGAGGGCTATTAGGAGGGGTGAGAAAGTTTTCCTCTTTCCCTTTTCCTTTTGAGTGGTCATGGGAATGAGACTCATCTTCTTCTTTATCTTGTTTAGAACCTGATGAATCTTCATCCTTATGCTTTCTAAAGTCCCTATACATTTCTTCTACCGTAGACTTTATAGCTAGGAAACTTTCTATGAATTGAGGGTCTGGCCCCACAAAACCTTCCTCTGACATTCTCTTCCGAGGATAGACTCTCCCAATTTTAGGATTAGTTTCCACCAACTCTCCTTCTCCTAATTTGAGCTTTTGATCTAGTCAGCATTCAACAGCTAAACCAACATAAGCTGGTCAAACCTTACAACCTTTGCTCTGATACCACTTGATCTGATAATTACCCTATGAGTGACCTCAGTTAAAGATTTATTAAATGAAGGTATTACAGACTCATATGCTGGTGTGTGTGTTTATGTTATTTAAGCAACAGATTGATTAGATTTCCAATCCACAGACAATTGAATGGAAAGACAACAAAGAAATATAGTAAGCAAATATAAGAACACAAGAATTTAATAAGGATTTCACCCTATTCTCCATGGCTACATCTCTGGTCCATATTCAGTGGTGGCCTTATTTTATTGTGTTTCAAGCAGATAATTACAATACAGGGACTCAATGTGAGTTCTCCTGAAGCAGGTTTTGCTTGGCAGGGTGGTTCTTGGATTCCCAAAGCCACTGGAGTACACAGACTCTTCTTCTTCCTACCAGCTCTGTGACCTTCGGGTCTACAGTGGAAAGAGCCAAATGTGGTGCTTAGTCCAAACAAATTCCCCTATGGGATGGCTTGAATCCCTCAAGCTCTCTGGTGCTCGATGTTGCTGCTGGTCAACTCAGCCCCTCTGTCTCTTTCTGCTTTTGCATAACTTCCTTCTTCTCTGGTTTCTGTCTCTCGGTGTTCAGTCTTCCTCTCGGGTTCACTTTGACTGACTCAGCTACTCTGTATTCTGTCTCTGTTCATGGATTTTATCCATTCATTCCAATGCCTATTCTGTTCATCTAGTGTTTCATGCGTTTCTTATGAGATTGAGTTATTATTATGCTTGAATTTTTAAATAAGTGGAAAATATCTTATATTAATTGATGTCTCCTATAAATTGGTGCCTATAAATCTTGCAATAGATGGGAGAGGTGTCTCTTGTACATTTATGCCTACAAATCTTGAAATAGAGGGGATTGGTGTTTCTTGTAGGATAGTGCCTATGAATTGATGTAGTATTAGGTTGGTTGCAACAATATCTATTAGATTAATAAATTTTATGGTTTTCCCTCATAATGGTTTCCACAGATATCTGATGTTTCATGTGTTTCTTATGAGATTGATGTATTATGGTGCTTGAATGTTTAAAATAAATAAAAATTATATTATACTAATTCAACCCCCTATCATTATAATTGTGAATCAAACAACTAGCATCAGAGTGTTTTCCTTCAAAAATAGCCCAACCATTCGAAGAAAGATCTCAAAGGATCCATGGAAAATCATGAAGGTTTAATCAAAGCTTGCTTATTTGATGAAACCAAATTCCTATAGTAAATCATAAGTTCAATTGGTAAGATGTTCCAACATTAAAATCTTGAGGAGGAAAGGGATGGTTCATGAGCTCTTCAGTACTTTTATAATACTTGGAAATTCCTATTGATATTATCCAAGTTGTATACTTGGATGGTTGATTCTTCTAAGAAACCAAATACTAAAACTATTCTTTATCTCTGATTCTTTTTGCCCATCTTGGTCCATTATTGCTTCAATCTCCTTTTAAATTGTCTTTGGAAGTTGTTTATTCCATCCAATGGTCTGATTTTCACCATTAATATATTCATCTAATGAAACATATTTTGTTTCCTTGAAGAGATATAAATCTGCAACACTAAAGATTGGAGAAATCCCAACCTTACTTGGGTGTTCTATATGTTAAGCATCAAAATAATTTTTCTTAAAACTTTACATGGTCCAGTGTTCTTAAGTTTTGATTTGTTGTATGTCCTGATAAGAAAGCTATATTTTCTCAAAGAGGCCATAACTAAGTCACCAACTTCAAAATTTAGTTATTGCTTTCTCATTCTCTATTTATACTTTCTTCTACTTTCCTGCAATTATTGGTTAGCTCTTTCTTATAGTTCTTGCCTATATGCAGCAAAATCCTCACCATCAATTCTTCTTAGTTCTTTTTTTCCTAAATTTCTTAATTCATATACCCCTCTCGGATGCATTCCATACAAAATTTATAATGTACTAATCCCTATGCTTCCACTAAGTGAACCACTATATACAAATTCTACCTAAGCAAGTAATTGATCACATTGTATGGGGTTTTCACTTACCAAACTTCTTAGAATGTTTCCCAAACATTTTTTACCACCTATGTTTATCCATAGATAGATGAGTGGTATGTTGAGCCAAAATTCAAGTTAGTACCTAGTTTCTTCCACATATTTCACCAAAAAAGACCTACAGACCTTCTATCACAATCAGAAACAATGCATTTAGGAAATCCATGCAACGTTACTATTTATTTAGAGAATAATTTGTTATATTGGTTTCATCACTTGTTTATGTACTAGCTATGAAATGTGCCATTTTTTAGAACCTATAAAAAAGGACATGGATTCAATCATTAGCCTTGGATTCTTGGTGACCCCAACACAAAATCCATGCTTACCGAATCCTAGGATATGCTTTGGATTGGAAATGGTTTATATAAACTTGCATTTTGAATACTTCTTTTGGAATATCAGCATATTCTTGATCTCTCAACAAACCCTTTTACATTAGTCTACATACCTAGCCAAATAATAAAAATCATTTACCTAAGCAAATGTTTTATCTTATCCAAAATGTCCTGATAGTCCTCCATTGTGTCTTCCTTTATCATACCTTCTATCACTGACCATATTTGTATTCATAACTTGCTATCCTTGAATATAATTCCTTTTTGTATCATGCAATTCAACCATGTAGTTTTATTTGTGTAAACTAGACTTTCACACGCTGCGTAAGCTTCCTTAAAATTTTGCATCATCTTTGTACATTTCCTTTAACTCATCAAATCCTAAAATGTTAACACAGAATTCGTGCCAAATCAAATCAATTCTACTTATGCATTGACCACCTAGTTTGATTTACCACTTGTGTGCTTAGTAACTTATGACATTTTTTAAAAATTACACCCATTTAGCATGTATTTTGTTCAATTTATTTTTACTATTCATAAATTGTAATGATTTTCAACATCAACTTATTTAGTGCTTGAACATTGCCATAAAACTATCTTTATCATATGAGGAATATTTTTGTTTTGTTTCATTTAGTTTTTCATTGAACTATGCAATTATTCCTTCTTCTTAGCTTAGAGAAACTCTTATTGAAGTCCCACTAGCATCTGTCTCAACTTGGAAAAACTTATGAAAGTCTACAAACACTAAAACATGTTGTTTTGTAATTTTCTACTTCAATAACCAAAAGTTTTTATTAGCTAATGTAATCCATTTAAATAGCTATTTTCTTTCTTTAATAGCTTCCGCAATGGGAGCACCCATACTACTGAAGTTTTTGATAAATTTCTTATAAAAACTTGTTAAAACATAGAGTAAAACATTATATAAGTTGTAATCTAGGTTTCCAAATGTTGGATGTAATTTAACAAAAAAACATGCATGTGGTCATTTAAGATATGACTTTACCCTAAACTTGAATTTAAACAAGTCATCGTCATTTTTCAATTTTTTATCTTTAATGCACTTGATGTGAATTAACTTGAATATCTAACTTCTGCAACATATCATTTCTCATAAAAATATTGCCATGTTGCTTTGAATTCAAGCTAGGAATTGCATTCACTTGTCGACATTCTTAAATTCTGGTAACACATGTAATTAATATGTTCCTATAGTTCCTACCTATTTGCGGCAAAATCCTCACCATCAATTCTTCTTAGTTCTTGTTTTCCTAAATTCATACACCCGTCTCGGATGCATTCCATACAAAATTTATAATGTACTTATCCATATGCTTCCACTAAGTGATCCATTATATACAAATTCTACCTAAGCAAGTAATTGATCACATTGTATGGGATTTTCACTTACCAAACTTCTTAGAATGTTTCCCAGACATTTTTTACCACCTATGTTTATCCATAGATATATGGGTAGTATGTTGAACCAAGATTCAAGTTAGTACCTAGTTTCTTCCACATATTTAACCATAAAATACCTACAAACCTTGTATCTCTATCAGAGATAATGCATTTAGGAAATTCATGCAACGCTACTATTTATTTAGAGAATAATTTGTTATATTGGTTGCATCACTAGTTTATGTACTAGCTATGAAATGTGCCATCTTTTAGAACATATAAAAAACAACATAGATTCAATCATTACCTCCTTGGATTCTTGGTGATCCCAACAAAAAATCCATGCTTACCGAATCCTAAGATATGCTTTGGATTGGAAATGGTTTATATAAACTTGCATTTTGAATAATTCTTTTGGCATATCAGCATATTCTTCATCTCTCAACAAACCATTTTACATGAGTCTACATACCTAGCCAAAAAATAAAAATCATTTACCTAATCAAACATTTTATCCTATCCAAAGTGTCCTGATAGTCCTCCATTGTGTCTTCCTCTATCATACTTTCCATCACTGACCATCTTCGTATGCATAAATTGCTATCCTTGAATATAATTCCTTTTCATATCATGCAATTCAACCGTGTAGTTTTATTTGTGCAAATTAGATTTTCAAACACTACATAACCTTCCTTAAAATTTGCATCATCTTTGTACATTTCCTTTAACTCATCAAATCCTAAAATGTTAACATAGAATTCATGCCAAACCAAACCAATTCTACTTATGCATCGACCACCTAGTTTGATTTACCACTTGTGTGCTTAGTAACATATGTGACATTTTTTAAAAATTACACCCATTTAGCATGTATTTTGTTCAATTTATTTTTACTATTCATAAAATGTAATGATTTTCAACATCAACTTCTTTAGCGCTCAAACATTGCTATAAAACTCTCTTTATCATATGAGGAATATTTTTGTTTTGTTTCATTTAGTTTTTCACTGAAGTATGCAATTATTCTTTCTTCCTAGCTTAGAGAAACTCTTCTTGCAGTCCCACTAGCATCTGTCTCAACTTGGAAAAACTTATGAGAGTCTAGAAATGCTAAAATATGTTGTTTTGTAATTTTCTATTTCAACAATCAAAAGTTTTATTAGCTAATGTAATCCATTTAAATAGCTATTTTCATTCTTTAATAACTTCCGCAATGGGAGCACACATACTACTGAAGTTTTTGATAAATTTCTTATAACAACTTGTTAAAACATAGAGTAAAACATTATATAAGTTCTAATCTAGGTTTCCAAATGTTGGATGTAATTTAACAAAAAACATGCATGTGGTCATTTAAGATTTGACTTTACCCTAAACTTGAATTTAAACAAGTCATCATCATTTTTCAAATTTTTATCCTTATTGCACTTGATGTGAATTAACTTGAATATCTAACTTCTGCGACTTACTCATTTCTTAGAAAAATATTGCCATCTTGCTTTGAATTCAAGATAGGAATTGCATTCACTTGTCGACATTGTTAAATTCTGCCAACACATGTAATTACCTAAAGAAACTTACTTTTTGCTTTCATTAGCACTGATAGCTATTTTATACATTTAATTATTTATTATGTTCTCAATTTCAATTCTATAACTTGCAAGAAAAGATTTTCTCTATGAGAAATAGCCTAACAAACAACACTTTTTGGAATAAAAATGTCTCTATGAACATTAAATCTAAAAGATAACGAAACATTTCAAACTTTTTACAAGAAATGAAGTGAGGGTGAAAGATGTAAGGTCAATGATAGGAAGATTGAAAATATATTACCAAAAGAATCAACTATCCATATTGTCATTGAAATTAAATAACAAAGAATTAAATATACAATTTAGAGTGCACAACAACAAGATTAGGCTCGTGAATAGAAACAAGGTTCAACAGCCCCAGAGCAAGGAAAATCAATTTTTGTTACAATTATCTAGGAGAATAATCTAGCTTCTATTCGTATGTCATAGGAAACACCAAAAAAGGAATCACAAGAGAATAGGGCTATTGATCCAACACCACCTACTACAAAGCAAATGATATATTGAAGCATCCAACAGACTTGAAACATACAAATATTAAAAAAGATATTTCTAACATGCAAAATGAAAATATAGGTAAATCAAGTGCTAAAATTGAGCAAACCCTAAGTTATCCCAAGGATCAAGTTACTCAAACACATGGGAGATTAAAACTCAAGATGTTGCAACTTCGAATGTTTTTAGTATTATAACTCAGTTAACTAAAATAATTTCCTCTTCCACTATAGTTAATCCATTAGCTATTGGTATATTATAACTAAATTACTTAAAATAATTTCATATTCTACTATAGTTACTCCATTAACTATTGGTATATTATAACTAAATCAATTAAAATAATTTCATCTTCCACTATAGTTACTCCATTAGCTATTGGTATATTATACGTGAATCAATTAAAAAATAATTTCATGTTCTATTATAGTTACTCTATTAGCTACTTAAAATGGTGGTAGTGTTATTAGCTACTTAAAATGGTGGTAGTGTTACTCCTTCATTGCTCACATTATACCAATTAGATCTTGGATCTTGTAGAACAAGATGTCATACTTTTAGGAGATCATTTCTTTAACCCAACAAATATGACAATTACCAAAAAAGAAAGACAAAAGAAAATCAAAATCAAAATTATTGATTAAAGAATCACTACAACAATGTATGGTTTGGCACCCTATTAGTATATAGGAGTTTGTATGGTTTGGCGGCCTATTAAGACGAAGTTGCTTAGAATACGCTTAGAAGACAAGGAAGTTGCGAAGAAACAAGCAGCCTTCGCAAGTGCAAATTCAGGGTACAAACAAAGTACTCGCAGCACTGAATTGGAAGCAATATTAGGTAACCAAAAGATACTAGTGTAAAATCACTAAATTGAAAGCAATATTAAGTAACCAAAAGATAATATTGTAAGAAAAATTAAATCTTAATGATGACTTCCAACTTATTAAGATCAGAAGTAGAAAAGAAACATGGGGTAAAATTGCAGGGTCAGGCAGCAATTTGGTGTTTGGCAACAAATGCATCTAAATGAATTAGAAGCAGCAAAATAAGATGAATGCATAAACTATTTACATGGTTTAGAAAGAAACAATTTAACTTCTTCCAAACCCAAGTGAAACAGGGAAAAAATAGTTGAAAAGACGCAAAATTCTTAAGAAAAAACCATCATAATTAATAATCAGTTGAAACATACTGTCCTAAAAAATTTTGAAAGAAAAATCTACCAACTTTTTCATGATTTGCTTTTATGTACTAATAGACCGGAGATTCAAATAGATGATAGAAAATTCTCGGAAAAAATCATGCATATATCTACTTACCATTTTTTCTATGATTTGCTTAGATGTACTAATAGACCGGAAATTAAAATAGACGATAAAAAGTCTTCTTGAAAAAACATGGAGATTACAAATTTCTTTACAGATGGACCGTCCAAATCATGTACCTATTCCCATAAACAACACTCTGATTTACAAGACTCAACCAATATTTGGGAGCCGAAGAGTAAAACATCAACACTCTGCCGATGCAAAACTTTCATTATCGCTCTCGCCTTTGAGGACACGATCGCAGGGAAAGTAGCGCAAAGCCCATCCATGAGCTCCCCATCGCTAAGACTGCGCTCTTCTGCAATTGGCCCCAGGGTTTTCTCCAAAGGTCGCTGTCTTCCGATACATATCCTCCGCTGAGGAGCGATTTCCATCCACCGCATATCAATTGCCGCCATTGTCTTCGGAATTGCAGATACCGTAATCATTTTGTATGGAGAAAACAATCTTGAAAAGGAAAACTCCAACCTGCACCCAACCCTAAGAAGAAACTACGAGCCCGGACGAAGAACAGCGCGTTTAACGACCAGAAATGGTTTCCAAACCGGAAAGCTAACGCAGGGACAAATTCTTGGGTGTGCCGTAGCGTATGTCTAAAGGCAAATGTGTCGCTTCCATTTAAAGTGTCTCCAAAACTCGTGCGGTCGTGGTCGTAATTTTGGTGGATCTTGCAACGCCGCGTGGGCGTCTCTGGAAGGTTGTCACAAAATATTGGTGGTTTCGGAAGAAATATTGGTACCTACTTTGACGGAGAGGCAATGAATGTCCTCTCGACATCTCAGGTATCTTGTCCTTTCAATAAGATTGTGTGATATCCTTTCTCATTGGTGTTCTCTATCGACGCCAAATTTGTTGTAGGACAATAAAAAAAGTAAGAGTTCAGAAATTTTCAAACAAATTATGAATGGTTCTTTTTAAGGACGGAGATGGATTTAAAGCATGAAAATTTCGAAATTTTGTAGCTATAATTTAGATTTAAGGAAAAAAAAAATTATGTAAATCTTACCAAAATTTCTATTAACTCCACAATAACATTATATTGTAGTGATATGATAATAAACCCACACGAATTTAGAAAAAAGATAAAAAAAAACTATGCTCTTTTATCATTTGACATATTTACACTCTAGATATCTAGAGATACATGTCACCAATTTTGTAGTCTATTTTTTTACAAATTGCAGCGGTTAGGAATCCTTTCTGAGGGATATAAACATGGACAATTTTTTGACTGCATCTATGTCCATCGAATCACAGAATATTCCAAAAATCTACAATCAACTCAAGCGCACTAATATTTTTTTAGTAACAACAAAGTAAAAAACATAAAATTTTTATAAAATAATATTATTGCATCTTTTCTTCCATTGATTTATCGATTCTTGATTGCCTCCTCAACTTCCCATTCGATTACAAAACAGAGTTCTCAAATATCTAAATCTTCCCAGCTATGAACAGCTCGATCATTGATTTATTTAACTAAATGGATATGCCTATATCGATTTAGGGTGAAGGTTAGCCTCCATCGTATCTTTTACGAGGACGAGGATGTTTATCATCTTTACCATCAAACAAATTTATAAACAAATTCATTATTATTTGATTGGTGTAACTAAATGGATACGCTCAAATCGATTTAGGGTCAAATTTAATCTCCAAAGTATCATTTTATGAGGTGGAGGATGTTTATCATCTTTAGCATCAATCAATTTTAATTGTAAAAGGAAAAGTATTAAAAAAATTAATTTGATATATATGGGATACTATTAAAGTATAAGTGTTTTTATAAATATAAAATTTAATAAATTAAAAAGATAAAACAATTATTAATATGATAATTATATATCTAAAACTTTTAGTGCATCGAACTTCTTTCCCAAAAGATGGGTTTTATTTTCATAAAGATGGTATATTTGTAAGAGTGCAAAAACACTTTAGATTAGACTACAGAATTTAAAAAAAAAATATGAAAGAGATTAAGAAGATTGAAGAACAAAGAAAACATTTTATTGTTTTAAAGAAAATATTGTACAACGAATTAATTTATAGGAGCAATGGAAATTTTTATGGATGATAACTAGAAGATAAGACTTACAACGTAGCAAATAAGGATTTTGCATATTAGAACTCTAGTACACACCCCCTCCCCATAAGCGAAATATAGGATGAAATAAAGAAAAAAACAAGGAATAGGCCCCATCAATGAGGCTTTTTTAGGTGACCATGCAAAACCTGTCATAAATGGTGAAAAGGAGAAAAACCAATAGGAAAAAATTCCCCCCAATAGAGTACATAAAAAAGAAAGAAAGAAAAAGAGAAATGAGAAGGTGAAGGAAGGTGAACTAAAGATAAATATACAAGGAAAAGTTCCTTCACTCCAATTAGCAAAAATGAAGAATCCTTGGTGATGCCAAGGACTTTGTGAAATTATTTGCTACTTGTTCTTCAGCAGGTACATACTCTAGGTTAAGAAGGCCATCTTGAATAAGTTAGCGCTTTAAGTGCATATGGATTTCAATATGTCTGATCCATTTATGCTCCACAAGATTTTAGAAATATGTATTGCACTTTGATAATCACAGCAGATAAAAGTAGGTTGATCTTGTTGAGTGTCAAACTCAAGAAATAAATATCATAGTCAAAGAAATCTTTGACCTGCGAGAATTGCAACTCGATACTCGACCTCTATTGCAGATAATGAAATTGTTGAGTATTTCATGCAAGACCAAGTAATATGAGCAAAACCAACATAGAAAAAAAATCCAGAGGTGGATTTTTTATTATCCACTAATCTAGCCCATTCAGAATCTATGAAACCCAAAAGCTCAAGATAACCAATAGTATATTGAATACCAAAGCTAGAAGTGCCTTGAATGTATCTCAAAATATGCTTCACTACTTTCTAGTGACTTTGATGATGATTGTGAGAGAATATAGAAACTAGCTACTACATAAGCAATGTCAGATCAGGTGTGTTTAAAATAAAGTATATTACAAACGAGTTGACAATACAATGTAGGATCCACTTGTGGTGAGGTGCAATTTATGTTAAGAGCAATGCTAGACTAAAAAGTTGTAGGTGCAAACTTACAATTAGCCATGCCAAAGAATTGAAGTATATCAAGGGAATATTTTGCTAGAATATGCCAAACCTTTATGAAGACTAGTGAACTTGCAAGCTATGAAAGTAGTGTAGCACTCTAATACCCATCATAGAAATTTTCCCATCAATGTTTCCTTAATTTTTTAAATCGTAGATGAAGAAATCCATGTGAGGTTCAAATTATCCACACACAAAGAACTAGAATCAATAAATTAGAGCCTCATCTCTGAGCGTAAACTGTATGATCATAATGATAATGGTTGAACCTAGAATCAAGTAGAAAACTATCCATTTTCAAGCTCTAGGAGCTTGTTTAAGACCAGGCAAGGAATGTCGAAGCCTGCAAAAAAGTGAAAGATCCTACACAAAACTAGGGCTTGCTTCATGTGAATGTCCTTATGTAGATATTTGTTCATAAAGGCATTCTTTACATCCATGTAGTAAACTGACCAACATTAGGAGGTAGCTTGAGAAAGCACAAGACATATAGAATCCATCTTAACAATAGGTGGAAAGTCTTAGAATAATTAATCCCCTCAACCTATGAAAATCCCTTGGCCACAAGATGTTCCTTATGTTTTTCAAGAGAGCCATCTACAACATATTTGGTTTTGTAGACCCACTTGCAACATACCAACTTACATCCCTTTAGAAGACGAATAAGCTCCTATATATGATTCTTGATAAAAAAGGAATACTCATCTGCCTTGACAACTTCCCACTCAAGTATTCTAATATAACCAGACAATTAGTTAGATATATTGTAGTAGATTCAACACCCTCCAAAATTTTGGTCTACATCCAAGTTTCAGAACCTTCCTTGGTTTTCCTCCTTGATGATCACAACTCTTGTCGAGTTTTCACACCCTCTTCTCAATCACCTGTTGTCTTTTGGCATGTTGATCGCTATGTCATGCTTGCGACTTTGTTCTACATTTTGAAGGTTTGTCTTTGTGTGTATGATTTGTAAACATTGTCGCACAAGTGTCGTCATGGTCGTTCGAAGACATATTTCAATTGTCACACTTGTTTCTCTCAACCTTTGACTGAATGTCACTGACCACATGTTGTCTTGTTGGTTCGAGGTGTCTTGCCATCCAGTTGTGATAAGTGTGTGATCACATTGTCGTGTTTGGACGAGTACTTGCTTTCACACTTAGTTAGTTTTACTCAAAATCTATCGATCAGACAATCCTCCGTCAACCAGACCCAATCTCAGTGACCTTGCACTGCTGCCTAGAACTGCTCAGAGCTTGAGTTTGTCCTTCGGGAAGCTTGCACTATGTAATTATGGAGATGAGCCAGTTGAATAACTCCCAAAACCGTGTAGAAGTTGTCCCAGAAGCTGATCCACTCTGCACTTCCCGCAAGATCTCCCATTAAGCCTCTCATTGGTCAACCAAAGAAAGAACTTGAGTTGTGAACCTAGGTTGTGCTGAGCTCGAAAATTGCATAGAAATATCCTACTGTACCCATCTTACCTGCTCTACAACCAGCTTAGGAATTTCACAGGGTTGTCCTGCCCTACCCTTCATTCCCGCTCTGCAAACAACCCAGGTATTGCGCAAAGTTGCCCTTCCTTGCCATCCCTTCTTCCCTAATCTGCAACCATCCTAGGAATTGTGCAGACCTTTCCTAACCAACCCTTCTTCCCCTCTCTCCAACCAGCTTAGAAACTACACAAAATTGTCTGGGTCTGGGTTGTCTCTTAGGATTGCGTAGTTTTGACAAGCATCTCCCGTAGACCAACCTTGTTCTCCTCTAGAAAAATGCGCAGATTTTTCTGTCAGTGCCTCCTACTACCCACACTTCCTTCCCTGGAGAAATTGTGCAGATCCTAGCTGGATGACCTACCCAGTACTCCCTTGGAAAATTGTGCAAATTGGCCCAATAGCTCCCTGACACCCTTCTTGGCCTTCCTCTCGAAAACTTCTTAGTTCTACCTCCCATCTTGGTTTTTCCTCGTAATTGTCACTGTTGTCTCAAATTGTGAAAATCTGTCTCCCAATGACATCTGCGTAGTTTTTCCTGACAATGCTTCAAAGCCTCGCATCCTAGCATGTGTTATGCTCCTGCAGCCTCAGTGCCTTGTCCCTATCCTGGTCACCTACACCAAAATGAAAAGCAATTCATCATGATAGACTAGGATATTTTTAGATTTAATGTTGTCTCATCATGAATGGTTGCAGGAACAGGTACATCGATGAAACATGTCGTGATGATGAATGAGATGGAGAAGAGGCACATGCTTGGATACTTTCTCGCAATCAAACAAACACATGAAGCACATCTAGCAAGTGACTGAAGGGGACACATTTACATGTGCCATCAAGCAAATTCCAATACCATCAAAGACCCCACACACTTTTTCATTAGCTCTTCTCTATGGTATTTCCATGGTATTGTCTTGTCAACCTTCTGTTTCCCTTTTGCACATATTCGAGTCCTGACAACTTGTCTTTCTCTATCTGACATAGAGACCACAAACTGTTGATTGGGGTAACTTATTTTTTTGTGAACATTTGTTACCTTTCTTATCAATATCAATATAAAAGATGATTATCTTCTCACTTTTTTCCCAGATCTCACAATTGAGATCTTATGAAGATAGTCCTTCTTTACTGCATTTTAGAGAGTACCTATTCTAGCATTACAAATATTTATTAACTATCTCCTTTCTTGATATATAGAGATGAGAGGACTTTTAATAGTTCTTTCTCATGAATTCAAAGGAGACATGTCCAATGACTTCTCTTCTCCATAAGGATTCTATCAATCCTTCTTATTCTATGCAAGTACCTTTGATGACTTATCTTATTTATAGATCTCCTTGCATTCATGAATTCATTTCAAATAAAAATGATTAATGAAAATACTTAATTGAGATGTGAAGATGAAATCTTCACCTTGATCATGTTGGAAGTAGTTGGAGCAGATGTATTGATTCTTCCTTCGAGTGAGATCTTTGATAGGCAAATTTCCTTCTTTTCTTTCGAGCTATCTTGATTTATATATCAACAAATTGTTGATATAATGCAGCATCGACTTTTTCTTGCCATGATGTATAGACACCCATCAGATAGTGTTCTTATGGCTATGTCAATGAGCACCTTTATTCTACATTGAGTATTTTCCATACAAATTATGATTCAAGTGTAGTGAGACCTATTACTATGTTGTAGATGATCTGATTCTATATTCCCTTGAGTATGTATCATCAAGCTTTCTGGAATCTGAGTTGTCAAGATTGTTTTCTTTATAGAAAGGATTCAATCACTGGTATGTTGAGATCATGCCATTGAGAAATGAATGAGATCACTGTGGTATGGCAGAGACCAAAATTGTGGGAGTCACCAAAGTTGTTACTTGAGATCTGAATGCTTCATCTTTTGACTATTGTCCTTCAAAACCCTTGCTGATGTAGATCGTTGTTGAAGATTTCTTATTTGATCTAGGTCTTGATCTTTGAGTGCTTTGCTTAAAATTTGATCCTTGAATCGTCTCTTTTTTCCCCTTCCTTAGACTACAACCACTCCCTCTGATACCATGTTGAAGAATCTAGGGCAATCAGAAATGAAAGTGATTCTTCTTAACATGATATCAATTTGTTAAGTTCTTTTGCAATTTTATCTCAGCTTGATATTCATATTATTATTAGTGTGTGTTTGCTTCATCAAATTGCTATAAAGAAAAGAGACAATGACACAAGATAATTGGCTTTCTACTAGGGCCAAAACCTCTCCCTCTTGGAGAGGAAAACTAACACAAAATTCTTCTTATAGAGATTCCAATTAATGAATACCAAGACCATGACCCATGACACATTATGCCACTCCAAGACCAAGAAATCAATCCTCTTCTATGTCACTGTTGAGATCATCATCATTGAATAAATATCTACTGCATCATTGAGATTTTCATTACTGCTTCTTCCTCATGTCACTGAGATTTCTTGTCTTCATTGAAATCATGACCTTTAAGACCGAGACCATAATTGAGATAGGATCATGATTGTATGTGTGCCACTATGAGATCCTTTCATCATCATGTTGAGATGTGATGATCCTTGTCACTCCTCCTCATTATGTTGAGGTTGATCATCCTTGTCACTGCTTCTTCTAATTATGCCAAGACTATGGTATTGCTTCTTCTTATTATGAAGAGACTGTGATACTGCTCCTCATTTCACTGAGATTGTGATAGTAACTAAGATTAGGATTGTCTCTTTACTTTCACCCATACTGTAACCAAGTTTATTATTGCACTGAGGTCTACTGATGATATACGAGATAGTAGGAGCACTGAGACACATATACATACGTCGAGACTATTAGGTGATAGGTCTGAATATTCTTCACTGTAATACTGAGACTTTACTTAAGGATTAGCGAAGCCTTGAGATCATCTCCATGCTGGGACTATCTTACTGTTCCATGCCTCTTGATCTGAATTCTTGAGCAGCTTGCTTCTTGAGATGTGGATCTTTGCTCCTATACTCATCCGAGGTATCATTTCCTCTCCTTCAATCCATCCGAGATCTATTCTGTTTGCACCTTATACCCATCCAAGGTGCAATTTAACCCTTAAACAATTTCCCTAATGCAATGTGGATTTTCTCCTTCTATTCATATGAAATTTTAGAGAGAAATGTGAGTTATGTCCTTTCCTTTTGTGTAGACCCTAGCCCCCTATTTATAGTGGTTTGTGCTCCAAATGAGCCGACTTGAACTTGAGAACTGACATGTCTTTTATCCAAGCTAACATGACTACCATTTATTTATTTAATTTAGTATTGAAGTTGACTCAATGAGTTTCTTATCAATTTGCTTACAAACTTCCTGAGCTTTCTAATGGAGGATTGTTCTTGGTCTTGGACGGTTGCTTTAGCTTGAATACATTTTACATAAGCTCATGAAGAGTTTCTGCATGCATGACATGACTCTTTGACATATTAATAAATCCTAAAGACATCAAGAAGAAGTCTTTTGACCTATGACACTTCTTGCTCATGAAACCCATGTAGCAAGGTATACAAAAATAATGTATTACATCATTTACAAAGATCATGTCATTATGAAGACCGAACCTAGTTACACTTTCTTCAACAAGATTAATATTATTGCATTAAGTTTATAATCCCTTGGAATTTTAGTATTAAACCCTACAAATATGAACTGTTACATTAGTAAGCCCAAGGGATTGATATTAAAAACTCTAGGGAATAATAAACCCAAGGATCAATACTAAAACCCCAAGGCATTATAAACCCAATAATATTATTAAAGCCAACGAACTAATATTATAAATTCAAGTTATATAAACCCTTGGTTGACCATGCTTTATATTGAACCTAAGGGATGGATATTATAAACTTATGAATAATATTATACCTTATGAATATGATCACTTAGATTAGTATGCCTAAGGGATTGATATTATAAACCCAAGAGAATAATAAAACCAAGGAATTAATACTAAAAAACCAAGGGAATATAAACCCTAGGGTTTTTAGTAATAATCCCTTCGATTAATATTAATTCCTTGGGGTTTTAGTATAAACCCCTTGGGTTTATATTAAAAATTGAAGTGAATAATAAACCCATGTGAATAATAAACCCAAGTGAATAATACTAAACCCAAATGAATGATAAAACCAAGAAAATAATAAACCCAAGTGAATAATAAATCCAAGAGAATAATATTAAACCCAATGAATTTGTCTTATAAATCAAATACATAAATATTTAAACCCTTAAATAAACAGGTTTGACAAGATTTCACCACAGTACATTTTGGATAACATAAGCCTTTTTACAATGCAAAGGTCAGTTATGGTTGATTATGGTTGACAACCATTGGGACAAGCTTTGTCAGAATGCAAAATCAAAAAATGGTTGACCATGGTTGAATTTTCTATTGAGATAATCTTTGTCATTATGCAACATTGAACCATGGTTAACCATCGTTGAGAATGTCATGTTGTACAAAGAGAATCCTTCTCACAATAACAAAAGTTGGGTTTATAATCCTTTGGAATTTTAATACTAAAAACCCAAGGAATTATAAACCTAAGATATTATTATCGAAAGGGAAATATAAACCCAAGGGGTTGGTAAAAACCCCTTGGATTTATATTAACAATCAATTCGGTTAGTAAATATGTAGTAAATATATTACTATAGCATTAAAAACCCAAGCGAATAATAATAAACCCAAGAGACAAGGATTATAAACCCAAGGTATATAAACTCGAAGATAAATATTATAGACCCTTAAATGAACATTATAAACCCTTACGTGAAACTTCCACATAGTAAATGTCTTGGTGAAGATGTCTACAGTCTCGTTAGCAAATTGACAATGCCGCAAATTGATGATCTAGTGATCAACCAACTCTCTAATGAAATGCATATGGATGTCGATGTGTCACAGTCCATTTTCATTGCATTGGGTCTCTACAAAACTTGAGAGTACTCTGATTGTCACACCAAATGATAGTCAGATGATGGAACTAGATGCCCAACTCAATGAGAAAGTTTTGAGGCCAATTTTTTGAATAATGATGTTGACTACTCCTTAATACTAAGCCTCTTCTTATGATAAAGAAATTGTTGTTTTTTTTTACTTTAACATAGATGGGATCAGAACCCAAAGTAGGCTTGTACCTAAAAGTGGACTTATAATCAATGTTATCACCTACCCAATCAGAATTGGTGAATCCCATGAGATCCAATACACAACCTGTTGCATAGTGGGTACCATAACTAGTGGTTCCATGAACATATCTTAGGATGTACTTGGCAACTTTCTAGTGTAACTCATGAAGCTCCTACATGTACCTAGAAACTACCTCAACTACATATGAGAGATCTAGTTGAGTGTGGGTAAGATACAAAAGGCTCCCCATAAGCTATCAATACAAGGTGTTGTCCACCAATAGTGTATCATCGCCATCCTAAAGATGTACCCCAGACAAAAATGGTGTGGCTTTTGAATTGCAGTCGATCATGCAAAATCTAACCAAGAGATTCCTGACATACTTAGCATGAGATAAATTGATTCCAGAAGCATCCTAAGTGATCTCAGGACTATGAAAATAGTACAGTAGACCTAATTCTATCATAGATAACCTAGCATGTATAATTTCTTTGATCATATAAATTGTTGAAGCCGAACTTCCTGTGATAAGGAGGTTATCAACATATAGAACTAAGATCAGTAAGCAAGAGGAAGCTCCTCAATCTGGGCCTTTGTCCTCCTCGAATCTGCTAGATCCCCTAAAATATCACTGCATGTAGCTGGGTGGTCTTATGCATATGTCTTTCTTAAACTCCTTATTTTTTCATTTCTCATACGACATAATGAGTCACTATTGGAATCCCAATTGGGCTTGAATGTGGATTATGCTCATGTTCTTTAGAATCATATTTTGAAATTTGATCTGAATGGTTGGACCCATCATCGTTGATTTCTGGTGGAGGGAGAGGAATATAGATCTCTACAAGTGGTTCCAACGGCGCATGCAACAAAATTTACTCAAACTGGACCCTTCACTCAATAAATAGCTTTTTAATGAAGGGGTCAATAAATCTATAACCCTTCATATGATTGGGATGTCCCACTAAAATGCATGTGATGCCATGAGGATCTAATGCTTTCCTATTTTAAGAGGGTATGTGGGTCCATGCACATGGTCCAAATATTTCAAAGTGGGTGACTTCTGGCTTGTAGCTAATCCATGCATCAAAGGGAGTCTGATCCTTGAAAGATTTGTGAGGATATCCATTTTGAATGTAGTTAGCAAAGTTATGTGCCTCATCCCATATCTTGGAAGGAAGAGACCTTGTGTGCAACATGCAAGTGGTCATCTATTTTAGGGGTCTATTCTTTCACTTGGCTACACCATTATCCTATAGAGTTTATGGTATTGAATGTTGTAACTATATACCAACCTCTAAACAAAGATGTTAAACAAAGATATGGATCATCAAATTTAGTATTTATTTTTACAGAAAAACTCGGTGACTTACAAAAATGCAATAAGAAAAGAATTCAATACTTTTCACATACAAATATTCCATTATCACATGCAACTTTGAAACCAGTACCAAGCATAGGAAAAGTAGGTTGAAGGCCATCCATGAGATTTCCATTACTAGGATTTCTCTCTTTTCCAATAGCGAGTTGTTTTTTGCCACAAGGTCATCATCTCACCATGAATTCTTTCCATACACTCCCCTTTACTCACTCCTACTATTTTCATAATCACCATTGCTAAATTTTGTATGGAAAAACATCTTCAAATCAAACCCTTACGGTGTAAAAGTTTCATAGTGAACCTAACTAATAAAAAAATCACAAATATTGCAAGGGAAAAAGGAGAATAGAGACAAGCTTGAGATAAAGAAAAAATTAATTAGAATGAGTAAAAAGTTACAAAATATACTTTATATGGTTGAACTAATGAGCCATAGTAGTGATTCTAAAGAGGTGTATAAATATCCATGTTTGTGGAAGTATCAATGCAACTGACGATACATTAATGCTTAATGAAATATCTCCAATGCCCCCCCTAAAGCATTACTAGGGGGAACATAATGAATGAGTCTTGGTAAGAATCCATGTTAAGTGCCCATTTTACAATGCATATAAGTAACATATAACAACGAAAACAAGAGGAAAGAGGGAAAACCTCATGGGAACCCCCACACCCCCGTCTCAAAGTATGATGTACCAAAGAAGAAGAAATAACAGGTAGGTACTAAGCAATTGTGTCCTTCACTCCAAGATGATCACACAAAATGTGAAACTTTTACGTCGTAAATGTCTTGGTGACAATGTCTGAAGTTTGGTCAGCGAATGGACAATGTTGCAAATTAATGATCTAGTGATGAACCAGCTCTCTAATGAAATGCATATGGATCTGGATGTGCCATGGTCCATTTTCATTGCGTTGGGTCTCTACAAAACTTGAGAGTGCTTTAATTATCACACCAAATGATAGTCGAATGACGGAACTAGATGCCTAACTCAATGAGAAAGTTCGAAGGCAATTTTTTTTATAGTGATGTTGATGACTCCTTAGTACTCAACCTTTGCTTATGATAAAGAATTTTTTTATTTCTTTTTGCTTGACCATATATGGGATCAGAACCCAAACTAGGCCTGTAACTAAAAGTGGACTTGCAATCAATGTCACCAGCCCAATCAAAATTTGTGAAGCCCATGGGATCCAATACACATCTTGTTGCATAATGTATCCCATAGCTAGTGGTTTGTTGAACATATTTGAGGATGCACTTGGAAACTTTCCAGTGAAACTCATGTGGCTCTTGCATGTACCTAGAAACTACCTCGACTACATATGAGAGATTCGGTTGAGTGTGGGTAAGATACAAAAGGATCCCCACAAGTTGTCAATATAAGGTGTTTTTCACCAATAGTGTATAGCCTCCATCCTCAATATGTACCCCGAAAAAAAATGGTGTTCCTTTTGACTTGCAGTCGATCATGCAAAATCTAACCAAGAGATCCCTGACATACTTAGTATGAGATAAATTGATGCCAGAAGAATCCTGGTTGATCTCATGACTATGAAAATAGTGTAGTAGACCTAAGTTTGTCATAGATAACTTATTATGTATGATTTCTTTGCCATAACAATCATTGAAGTCAAACTTCTTGTGATCAATAGGTCCTCAACATATAGAACTAATATCAGTAAGTAAGAGGAAGCTCCTCAAATTGGGACCTTATCCTCCTCAGATCCATTAGATCCTCTAAAGATCATAGATCATTGCGTGTAGTTGGGTGGTGTTATGCATATATATTTCTTAAGCTCCTTATTTTTTGATTCCTCACAGGGCATAATGAGTCACTGTTGGAAGCCCAATTGGGCTTGAATGTGGATTATGCCCATGTTCTTTAGAATCATATTTTGAAATATGATCTAAATGGTTGAACCCATCATCATTGATTTCTAGTAGAGGGAGAGGAATAGAGATCCCTACAAGTGGTTCCAATGGCATATGCAACAAACTTTCTTCAAACTGGACTCTTCACTAAATAAAGAGTTTATTATTTGATGGATCAATAAATGTATAACCCTTCACACCATTGGGATATCCCACTAAGATGCATGTTATGCTCTAAGGATGTATTTCTTTCCTCTTTTTAGATGGTATTTGGGCCCATGTGTGTGATCTAAATGCTTAGAAGTGGGTGAATTCTAGCTTGTTGATGCTCCATGCATCAAACGAAGCATGATCCTTGAAATAATTATGAGGATATCCATTCTGAATGCATTTAGCATAGTTATGTGCCTCACCCCATAACTTGGAAGGAAGAGACCTCGCATGCAACATGTAAGTGGTCATCTTTGTTAGTGATCTAATCTTTCGCTTGGATCCTCCGTACTTCTACAGAGTGTATGGTATTAAATGTTGTAGCTATATACTAGCCTCTAAACAAAGATGAACATTTCAATTCACATATTCACCCCCATTTTATGGGTGGAGGATCTTGATATTCCTCCCAGATTGAGTCTGTACGAGATCTTTGAAGTCTTTGAGATGCTCAAAAACTTCAAGCTTCTTCCTCAAAGTATACACTAGTGTATAGTGGGAAATCATCAATGAAAGTAAGCACACACCTTGTCTTGCCAATAGATGGATTAGGAAAGGGTCCCATGAGATCACTGTGGATGAGTTCCAAGGGAGAGGAGGCGGTCCAAGCCTTTCCTTTTGAAAACTTCTCTATAGGATGTTTGCCAAGAACACATCCTTGGAAAACTCCTTTTGAAAAGTGTATGTTGGGCAAGTGAGTGACCATTCACTACTTGCAGAGTTGTTGTAGGTATTTTAAGTTTAAATGACCAAACCTCTTGTGCCAGAGTCTACTACCATCAACAACATGTTGTAGTAGTAGAAAAGAATCATATTTAACAATAAACTTACTAAATGTATACAAACAAGACTGATGATATTCCTCACTAACAACAATCTTGGAGTTGTCATGTATGTCATATATGGTTATAGAATTAGGAGTGAATTCTACTCTTTTTATTGTGCTTGAATGTGATAGCTAATAAACAAAGAGTAGATTCACTAAGAGTTGTGGAACACTCAAGACTTTCTAAAAACTTCCATGTTGGAGTTATACTCTCCCTTATCTAGTGACCTCTATGAGAGTATCATTACCCATGGGAGGACTGTGCATGCAAAAATAGAAGATAAAATATTTTTTGTGGATACCATGTGATGGGAAGCACTTGAATCCACCATCCATGTGTCGAGAGAAGAATGAATAGTAATTAAAGCATGAGAATTACCACTTTTGTCTAGCAGTTGGTCACTCAACTTCATCTTGGCGCTCTTGGGAATATATTACCCAGGATTGTTATGTTGAAGTGATTTTTCCATGAGATATATTGTCTTCTTCATACGTAATGATTTTCAATGATAGTTGTGGTTGCAGTAACTACATTTTGACTTCCCCTTTCTTTCCCTTTTCACCTTTGGACCTGGAGGAATCATCAAAGGGTTTGGAATTGTCTTCCCTCTTTCACTCAATTTACACCTTGCCCTTTCCTTTTTACTTGGACTTTGGATGAAATGTGTTGTCATTTTCATGTACAACAAGTGAGTGCACATTGGAACCATTGATTGTCCCTGTTTTGATGAGCTTATCTTACTCATGCATTAGGGAATAAAAATGATCCAAATTAGGCAATTTCCACGCCAAGGTGAAATCCCGAGCATTTCTAATGTAATGAAAAATTTCACACAGTGGTGAATGTGAAATTTTTTTATTTTACAGAAGTAAACTTATGTAAGAATTTTTATTCTACAGCAGTAAATGTAAAAACTTTCACACAGTAGTGAAAGAAGATTTTACACAGCACTGTAAAATCATTTGTAAAAGAGGCAGGGTAATTTTGTTTTTGGTGAAAGTTTTTGGTGAATCCCTCTGAGAGAGAGGAAGACAATTGTATCAGGCAGTTTATAAATTAATACAAGTTTATGTTGGTTGTGAAACTCTGCTTTGTTCATAAAAAAATTTTGGGGCTTCCCTGTGCAAAAGATCCTGAGGAGAAAACAAAGCATTGCTCTGTATTTAGTTAATTGTTTGTTTTTGGGATTTTACCAGAAAAATCCCCAACAGTGGTCTCTCAGAGCAGATCCAGGCTCTTTGAAGGTGTAAAGAAGCTGAAGTAGGGTTCTTTTTGTTGCAGCAGTAAATCTTCTCCAACAAAGTGAAGTTTCAGATAAAAAGAATCCAGGTATTCCTCAAAGTTTTTTTTGTATTACTGCTGAAGAAACAGTCAATATTTTAAATACACAGTCAAGGATTTAGAAGCATAGTTAAAGAGTGCTAGAATGGCCAGCACCAGCACCAGGATGGTTATGTTTAATCCTCAATTCCCACGGTTCAATGGGAAAAACTATGACTATTGGGCAATAACCATGAGAGCCCTGTTTGCCTGTCAATATTTATGGGAATTAGTTCAAGATGGTTTTGAAGAACCAGCAGATGAAAATGAGTTTAATAGATTAAATCAGGCAGAGAAAGATCTAGTGAAGAGTAATAGGAAGAAGGATTCAAAAGCCCTTGTATTTTTGTATCAAGTAGTGGACCAGAGTGTGTTTCCAAGGATAGCAGCAGCTAAGACATCCAAAGAAGCATGGCAAACTCTCAAAACAGCCTATCAAGGCATGGAGAAAGTGAAGACAGCAAAACTACAGTTGCTGAGGAGAGATTTTGAGAATCTGAACATGAA
>APFE030998291.1:25237-40638 GCA_000404065.3 Pinus taeda | reverse complement strand
GGCGCGGATAAGACACTGTGTACCTGCACCAATGGAAAAAAGGCACTTTTCAGGGATAATTTGCAGAAGGTGTCTTCAGGGAACATGAAGTACATACTCAGGGGAACATAATGCAAGTGTTTTTAGGCTATGTCACTGCTCACAAGTCCCGGAATGTATCCTCCAATGTACGAAAACAGGGGTAACAGGGACGGTGACCAATGGTGACAAATTACTGTGTAACACTTAGTTGACCATGATTTATATTGGACCTAAGGGATTAATATTATAAACCTATGAATAATATTATACCCTATGAATATGAACACTTAAATTAGTATACCTAAGGGATTGATATTATAAACCTAAAGGAATAATGAACCTTAGGGGTTAATACTAAAAACCCGAGGGGATATAAACCCTAGGGTTTTTAGTAATAATCCCTTCAGTTGATATTATTCCCTTGGGTTTATAATTGCTTAGGGTTTTAGTATAAACCCCTTGGTTTTATAGTAAAAACTGAAGCATTAATAAACCCAAATGAATAATCAAACAAAGCGAATAATAATAAACCCAAGCAAATGATAAACCCAAGCGAATAGTATTAAACCCAATAGATTTGTCTTATAAACCAAAGACAAATATTTAAACCCTTAAATAAATAGGTTTGACTAGGGTTCACCATGGTACATTTTGGAAAACAAAATCCTTTTTACAATGCAAAGGTCAGTTGTGGTTGACAACCTTTGGGACAAGATTTGTCAAAATGAAAAATCAAACAATGGTTGACCATAGTTGAATTTTCTATTGAGATAATCTTTGTCATTATGCGACATTGAACCATGGTTAACCAATGTTGAGAATATCAAGTTGTATAAAGAGATAATCCTTCTCACAATAACAAAAGTTGTGTTTATAATCCTTTGGCATTTTAATACAAAAACCTAAGGAATTATAAACCCAAGGGATTATAATTGAAAGGGAAATATGAACCCAAGGGGTTGGTAAACACCCCTTGGCTTTACATTATCAATCAATTGGGTTAGTAAATATGCAGTAAAGATATTATTACTATAGCCATAAAAACCCAAGTGAATAATAACAAACCTAAGGGACAAAGATTATAAACCCAAGGTATATAAACCCGAAGATAAATATTATAAACCATTAAATGAACATTATAAACCCTTAAGTGAAACTTCTACGTAGTAAATATCTTGGTGAAGATGTCTGCAGTCTGGTTGGCAAATGGATAATGATGCAAATTGATGATCCGAGGATGAACCAACTCTCTAATGAAATGTATGTGGATCTCGATTTTTCACACTCCATTTTCATTGCATTGGGTCTCTACAAAACTTGAGAGTACTCTAATTGTCACACCAAATGATAGTCAAATGATGGAACTAGATGCCCAACTCAATGAGAAAGTTTTGAGGGAATTTTTTTTAAATAGTGATGTTCACTACTCCTCAATACTGAGCCACTTCTTATGATAAAGAATTTTTTTTCTTGCTTGTTACTTGACCATAGATGGGACCATAACTCAAACTAGGCTTGTACCCAAAAGTGCACTTACAATCAATGTTGTTACCATTCCAATCATAATTTTTGAAGCCCATGAGATCCAATACACAACCTATTGCATAGTGGATACCATAACTACTGGTTCCCTGAGCATATCTAAGGATGAACTTAGAAACTTTCCAGTGTAACTCATGCAGCTCCTACATGTACCTAGAAACTACCTCGACTACATATGAGAGATCCAGCTGAGTGTGGGTAAGATACAAAAGGCTCCCCACAAGCTATACAAGGTGTTGTCCAACAATAATGTATCGTTGCATCCTCAAGATATACCCCAGAAAAAAATGGTGTGTCTTTTGACTTGTAGTTGATAATGTGAAATCTAACCAAGAGATCTGTGGGATACTTAGTATGAGATAACTTGATGCCAGAAACATCCTCATCGATCTCATGACTATGAAAATATTGCAGTAGACCTAAGTTTGTCATAGATAACCTATCATGTATAATTTCTTTAATCGTGGAAATTATTGAAGCCGAACTTCCTGTAATCAGGAGATCATCAACATATACAACTTATTTTTTTTATTTCTCACAAGGTATAATGAGTCACTATTGGAAGCCCAATTGGTCTTAAATGTGGATTATGCTCATGTTCTTTAGAATTAGATTTTGAAATCTGATCTGAATGGTTGGACCCATCATCATTGACTTTTGGGGGAGGGAGAGGAGTAGAGATCTCTATAAGTGGTTCGAATTGTGCATGCAATAAACTTTCTTCAAACTGGACCCTTCACTAAATAAAGAGCTTGTCAGTTGAGGGATCAATAAATGTATAACCCTTCACACCATTGGGATATCCCACTAATATGCATGTGATTCTCTGAGGGTCTAATGCTTTAACGTGATCCATATATTTAGAAGTGGTTGACTTCTAGCTTGTTGCTTTCTATGCATCAAAGGGAGTTTGAAGCTTGAAATATTTGTGAGGATATCCATTTTGAATGTAGTTAGCACAGTTATGTGCCTCATGCCATAGCTTGGAAGGAAGAGACCTTGCATGAAACATGCAAGTGGTCATCTCTTTTAGGGATATATTCTTTCGCTTGGATGCTCCATTCTGCTACAGAGTGTATGGTATTGAATGTTGTAGCTATATATCAACCTCTAAAAAAGATGTTAAAGAAAGATTTGGATCATCAAATTTAGTATTGATTGTCATAGAAAAACTCGGTGACTTACAAAAATGCAATGAGAAAATCATTAAAGACTTTTCACATACAAATCTTTCATTATCACATGCAGCTTTGAACCCAGTACCGAGCATCGAAAAGTAGGTTGAAGGTCGTCCATGAGCTTGCCATTATTGATATTTCTCTATTTTCACATAGCAAGTCATTTTTTTCCACAAGGTCACCATTTACACTCCCCTTTACTCATTGATGTTGTTTTCAGAATCACCATTGGTGAAGTCTGCATGGAAAAACATCTTAAAATCAAGCCTCTACGGTGTAAAATTTTGATAGTAAACCTAACTAACAAAAAAATCACACAAATCTTGCAAAGGAAAAAAGAGAATAGAATCAAGGTTGAGATTAAGAAAAAATTAATTAGAATGAGTAAAAAGTTACATAATATAGTCTATATGGTTGATCCAATGAGCCATAGTGGTGAGTCTAAAGAGATGTGCAGAAATATCCATGTTTATGGAAGCGTCCATGCAATTGATGAAACTTCAATGCTTACGGAAACATCTCCAATGCCCCCCCTAAAGCACTACTATGGAGAACACAATGAATGGGTCCTGGTAAGAATCCATGTTAGGTGCCCATTTTACAATGCATTTAACATAGAACAATTGAAACAAGAGGAAAGAGGGAAAACCTCATGGGAAAACCCACCCTCAAAGTACAATGTACCAAAGACGAAGAAATAAAAGGTAGGGACTAAGAAAATTTTTCCTTCACTCTAAGATGATCATACAAAAAGTGAAACTTTTACGTAGTAAATGTCTTGGTGAAGATGTTTGCAGTTTGGTTAACAAATGGACAATGCTACAAATTGGTGATCTAGTGATGACCCAAATCTTTGATGAAATGCATATGGATCTCGATGTGCCACAGTCCATTGTCATTGCATTGGGTCTCTGAAAAAATTGAGAGTACTTTGACTATCACACCAAATGATAGTCGAATATCAAACTACATGCCCAACTCAAAGTTCATAGGCCAATTTTTTTGAGTAGTGATGTCGACTACTCCTCAATACTCAACCTTTGCTTATGATAAAGAAATTGTTTATTGCTTTTTACTTGACTATACATGGGATCAGAACCCAAACTAGGCTTGTACGTAAAAGTGGACTTACAATTAATGTTGTCACTAGCCCAACTAGAATTTGTGAAGATCATGAGATCCAATATAGTTGCATAGTGGATCCCATAACTAGTGGTTCCATGAACATATTTGAGGATACACTTGGAAACTTTCCAGTGTAAATCATGTTGCTCATGCATGTACTTAGAAACTACCTTGACCATATGAGAGATGTGGTTAAGTATGGGTAAGATACAAAAGGCTCCCTACAAGATGTTAATATAAGGTGTTGTCCACCAATAGTGTATTGTCACCATCCTCAAGATGTACCTCAGAAAAAAATGGTGTTCCTTTTGAATTGCAGTCAATCATGTGAAATCTAACCAAGATATCCCTGACATACTTAGTATGAGTTAACTTGATGTCGCAAGCATCCTGATTGATCTCGGGACTATGAAAATAGTGTAGTAGACCTAAGTTTGTCATAGATAACCTATCAGGTATGATGTATTTGACCGTAGAAATAGTTAAAGCCAAACTTCTTGTGATTAGGAGGTCATCAACATATAGAACTAAGATTAGTAAGCAAGAGGAATCTCCTCAAATTGGGACATCTTCCTCCTCAAATCTGCTAGATCCCCTAAAAGATCACTGCGTGTAGTTGGGTGGTCTTAAGAATATATCTTTCTTAAGATCCTTATTCTTTGATTTCTCACAAGGGATAATGAGTAACTGTTGGAAACCCAATTGTTCTTGAATGTGGATTATGCTCATGTTCTTTATAATCATATTTTGAAATCTGATAAGAATGGTTGGACCCATCATCATTTATTTCTGGTGGAGGGAGAGGAATAGAGATTGCTACAAGTGGTTCCAATGTTGCATGCGACAAACTTTCCTCATACTAGAATCTTCACTAAATAAATATTTTATTATCTGAGGGATCAATCAATATATAACCCTTCACACCATTGGGATATCCCATTAAGATGCATGTTATGCTCTGAGGATCTATTTCTTTCCTCTTTTAGAGGGTATATGGGCCCTGTTAATTTTTTGAAATCTGTTCAAATTCCACCTTGTATATTTCAAATGACTGAGATGATAATTTCATTAGATTCCTCTTTTCGAGAGGACCAAAATCAACCTAAATATCACCCAATTTGGTCAAGCGGAAGTTGAGTTATGAATTATTGTATTCTTACATGTATTATGGAATGGATCGGCCTTAACCACATGGGTATCTTCTTAGGTAGACCTTAAACCCAATTTAACCCTCGTGAAAGCTTATCGATATAAGATATCTTGAGCTCATTTGTACACATTCGATTAAGTTATATTCTCTTATATTATTGTCTTGGTTTTGCATAGGTTTGACGAAAGGAGTTTGCAAAAGGGTCTGAAATCATAGGTGTAAGGTTCACTCTGGCTTAGGGTTTTCTAATCCCCAGAAGATGGAAGAGAACTGGGCATTTTAGTCCCTGGATGATGGCACACAGGCTTATGGGAGCATCTAGGAAGCCTTGGATGCTGACATGTTGAGTTATGGGAGCATCCAGGGCTTGAGGGTTAGATCAAGATGTATTAGTACTCGGATGCTTGCACAAAGTGGTCTTGAGAGTGTTTGGGATGCCATAGATGCTTGCATAGTAGCCTTATGAGAGCGTCGAGGGCTTGAAACAAGTCTGGTATGTTTGACCTCAAATGGTCTCATCCAACTCACCTGGGAGCATCTAGATCTATTCCAAACGAATTGATCCAGTTATGCAGAGAGCATCCAAATCTGCTATAGACGCTCACACAACTCCTCATCCTTACGTCCACAAATCATGACTGAGATTTATGTATTCTAAAGTTTCCTCTTAGTGATTAGAAGTGTTTGGGACAGTGATAGAAGTATCCAACAATTGTTTACATTCAATGAAAACATATTACAGTCATCAGAATCAGGGTTTTGCTTTTCAAGCATGATTATATCTGTTTCATGGATATCATAGATGTTTTGTTGTGTATATAAAGTCATGGATAATTGTACTCTCTTTTGTTGAATCATTTGATGATGACCTAAGAAGAAGAATATTTACAAGGGTTTTGCCCTGGTCTTGGACCAATCTTGGTGTCTTTATGTGTGTGTATGCTTTTCTTCCATTGTTCCTTTGTGTTTTGTTGCATTGATGTCGATGATATTGTTCTTCCTATATAATTGCATATGCTAATGGATAACAGTGTAGATATGAATAATGTAATGTTTATATGGGGTGAACTTAATGTATTAATGATGAAATGAAATTATCAAAGAAAATACCACTGTAGCCCTATGAAAAAATTAACATGGTATCGAAGCTGGGCTAAATAAAAGTCATGGAGATCACCCCGAGAATGACACCTTTGATGGATGCAAGAAGAGGATGATGGAGACCTAAAATAATTCTAGGGTTTGAAGAAAATCCTAGGCAACTTGATTATCAAGGTTTGAGGGATTCTATGAGGTTAGGGTTGGAGAAAAAACCCTGGTTTAGAAAACTATATGAGATATGGAACCTAGCTAGTCAACATGAAAATGCTAGAGCACTCATGAGAGATTTGATGAAGTCCTAGATGGGATAATCCCTAGAATACCTGGTTGGATACTTGAAGGCAACGTTGGTAAATGGACCATGGAAATTGATGGATCTTGAAGATTGGTTCAAGAGGGAGAGGATCACCACTCATTGAAGATAAGTATTTCATGACTTAGATCCTTCTTAATTGTTATAATTATAGATCTGATGATTATGTTTATTGCTTTTACTTCCTGCATATGTATTTGAGTATATGGATGTTTCTAACCTCCTTGATGAGGTTTGATGAGTATATCCATTTTGAGGATCATTTTGAGATGTAGATTTGGAAAGAGATAAAGAGGTACTTGATGAAAAGATGACAAAGTGCTTCAAGCAACCTATGTCTAATGAGAAGGTGCACAGGTATTTGAATACCACAAGGTATTCATGGTATGTTATGTTTTCAGCTATTGGCTCGATAAGCCCTAAGGTATGATGAGAATGTCTCTTTATTTAATGGTTCATACATGCATATGAAAGTGACTTGGATCTATGTTTTCTATGTTAAAAATATGCACCTGATCTTGAAAATTTTTATCTTCTTAAATCTATGAGGCCATCTAATATTGATACATCGGTACACTTGATGTTTCACTAACATATATCTGTTGTATATCTTGATCCTAAAAAGAAGGCTAGCACCTTGACTCTAGTAAATGATACTCTTGATACTTGTCATGATGGATTTCATATAGAAGGATAGCTCATTTATTCCTATACTTGAGTCTGTTGATAATTCTTGTGATAATCATTATGAAAGCATACGGAAAGAGAGGTTGACACTCTTGTTGTTTTGGTAAAGTTGTATTAAATGACCTTACTTGATATTATTGATTATGATAAGCATGGTAACCTTGATGTGAGAAGTATGAGTGTAAGATTGATAAGTATATCTCTTACTAAATATGGTCATGTCTTAACAGAATATGGTTAAACTAAATGCCCTAACTTGATGAAGTGACTTGATAGAAAGTGCTCATATGTTCATAATCATTGAGATATGATGTTGTTGCTTTGATTCTAACCTTTGATGGAAGATTGATGTCATGATGCTAATAGCCATGATAGATATATGTTCTAACGGATCTGATGTTTCTTAGCTATAGTAGAGACATGCTAATGACATGAATGAAGATGAATGATGTAGATCCCCAGTTAGAAGGAGAATCTCTTCTCAAGTGTCATAATCATATTACTATTTGCATTCCATGCTACTGAAGTATGATTTATGTGCATATGAAAATATTTATTTGCAACAAAATCTAAGATCCGAAGGCCGTATAGAAATTGTGGTTTCTGCTCCGAACGCAGTTACAGATCTAGGTGTTCTGTTGTTGAATGTTAGTTTTTCTGTGCCAATTTCAGCTTCAGAATTAAAAACAATTGCTCATCATTTCCCTTATGTGCATAGGTTTCCTTTATGGTATTTGTGAATGTAAAAAGTAAATTTGTCAAGTTTTATGTCAAATTCATCAGAAAAATAGCATGTAAATAAAGTGTTGAATAACAGCAAACAAATATAGAACAAACCATCAAAATGAAATTGACATAGTGTTCTGATAAAGGATTTCATCCCTCCTAGGCTACATCTCCTTGGTTAAGATTCCATGGCATGGGCCTTTGTATTAGCTCAAAATGGAAAAAATTGTTGTTTACAATGCTCTACTGCTCCTGAAACATGCTTCAATGTGCTCAAAAACTCATAATCATAGACGAATGACTTTTTCTAAGCCAAAATTGGTCGAAATATGCCAAATTTATGACCTCTTTAGTTTCTCCTAGGAAATCTCCACTCAAACTGGAGAAAATCCAGTTAATCCCTCTAATTTTGGAGAAAATCCTGAATTTATTGGACTGCCAAAAATATCGACCAACTTAACTACGCCATTAATTATGGATAACCATGATTAATTAAGGTTAAATATACAGTTAGTGCTAATTGCGTGATTATCGTTAAGCTCCAACCTCCGGTTATGTAGTATGGTCACATGTGGAGAGGGGGCTGGCCCGCAGGGATGACCCTCTCCTCCCCCAACTGCTAATTGTTTACATAACAAATACAAATTGTAACCATAGTATTGTAAGAACCACCAACGCAGTATAACAGTAAGACTGTGGGCTTGTGCGAGCGAGGTTGCGGGTTCAGCTCTGCCGACTTGCCATAAAATTTTGCTACTGTGCGTCGATACCAGGCCTTTGGGGAGGGACACATGGCAGCCTCTGGGCTTGCCACATGTCTCCTTCTCATTGGTCCTCATCTGTCTAATGAAATCACTCCAACTTATCAAACTATAGACCAACCAACATGTGCTACTTGGTGAGACCTCACTGGCTATTGACCAACCTTTAACCTGCATAGTAACTTGCCACGTTAGAAGTACGCACTATTGACTGTGCAGTGACAATATATATTTTTTTAAATTCCTCTGTTTGGCAAAGCAGACCGAACGCGATATATTTCTCATACAAGCTCCGTTTTGAGTGAAACAAGTTGCGTTGGGATTGTATCGCCAAGACAAACGTGGTTGTTCAAGTTTTGAAAATTTTTGAGCACTTTGATTTTTGAGCTAAATATTGATCACCTGATCATTCCTCCCCACTAGAAGCCTTTTGGACCCCAAAAGATAATATCAAATTTTTAGCAGGTGAAGGTACAACTCCTTCACCTTCTCAATCTACATCCATTTGGCCTTAGAAGGATTTTGTCCCTTGAGTCCCACTCGAAGTTATTCGACATTCCCTCTCTTTGAAGTTTTGGTTCTTCTATCAAGTATGAGATCTTGTTGTAGTTCATCAAGATATGCTTGCGAGAAATCATCTATTGATGGCATCTGAACATGCTCTCCTTGATCATCAACCAAAGGAGGCTCAAACAAACTCAAATTCTCAACATTAACAACATAGTATATTTCCATATAAGGAGGAAAATATAGCTTAAATGCATTGTTACCAATCTTTTCTAGAATTTTAAAAGGACCATAATGGTTTGGCTTCAGCTTTTTACCTTCCCCTTGAAGTCTCTCTTTGCTAATATATAACAAAACTTCATCTCCAACTTGAAATTTATGATTTGCATGGTGTTTGCCATGCCTTGCCTTGCAGTTGCTTTGACTCTTTTCAAGATGCTCTTGCACTTTGTGACGTATCAACTGAATTTGCTCAATGAACTTCCTTGCCTTTTTGATGTTGTTATGAACATCAATAGCGACATATTTCTCAAAGATGAAGTCCAATTTCAATCTTGGAAAGTACCCAAAACATGCCTCAAATGGTGAAGTGTTTGTGGAAGAATGCTTTTCCCTATTGTATGCATCATGTATGCAATGCAACTATTCATCACACAACTTGGGATGTTTGCTGCAATATGCTCTAAGAAGATGAATGATTGTCGTGTTGACCACCTCGGTTTGTCCATCTGTTTGCGTATGAAATATTGTACTCTTCTTCAACTTAATGTCCATCATGTCCCACAAATTTGACCAAAAATTCCCAGAAAATTGAGAATC
Source organism: Pinus taeda (assembly GCA_000404065.3). NCBI lineage: Eukaryota > Viridiplantae > Streptophyta > Pinopsida > Pinales > Pinaceae > Pinus > Pinus taeda. The sequence goes on along the minus strand of APFE030998291.1, from coordinate 30,708 downwards.
TCGATCACTTACAATGGAAGTAGGAAGACCAAAATGAACCCAAATATTTTGAAAGAAAAGATGAGTTGTTTGTTCAGATGTAGTTTTCTTTTTACATGGTGTTAGAATACACATCTTACTGAAATTGTCTACAACTACATACAAGTAATCATGACCTTTCCTTGACAATGGACGACCTCCTACAAAATCCATTGAGATACTCTCCCATGGACGTGAAGGTACCGGAAGTGGAGCGTACAATTCTAGTTTCCTATTTCTAGGCTTACGTATTGCACACAAATAACATCCTCTAACGAAACGAGATACATTATCAAACATGCGTGTCCTATAACAATACCTTTGGAGATTCACTATTGTCTTGCCTACACCAAAATGTCCAGAAATCAATGAAGTGTGTGCCTCCCTTATGATATCGTTTCTTTCTCCCTGTGGAATACATAACTTTCCCAAGTGATACAACAAATTGTTATGTACATGGTGATCTGACTCTTCAATTTGGTTTCCTTTCCTCAAGCTTGAATACACATCTTGAAACTCATTATCATATGCATATTTCTTAATGTAACATTCATGTAAAACATAATTCTGCTTGAGTATAATAGATGAATTTACAATAGGCCTAGAAAACATATCAACTACCTCATTGTAGATTTCATTTTTTGTACTTGATAACCAAATGAAATTGTTGTAGAAAACACATCCATATGAAGTTTCATGACTACTGCAACTTTGAATGTGACTGTAAGTACTGCAATGGTTGATGGTCTATATGGATAATGGTCTCCTTCCCCATCAAATAGTGTTCCCATTTTTTAATACTTTGTATCAATGCATAAATTTCTTTTTCATAATTTGGACAGTTAGTCACAACACCATTAAAATTTTCAGAATGAAATGAAATGGGCTTACCATGCTGCATAAGAACTTCTCCCGTGGCGTAATTAGTAACATCCATTTGAATCTCAAATGGATGTCTAAGATCTGGAAGAGCCAATACTGGTGTTGATCTGATATTTTGTTTTAAAGCATCAAATAATTTTTGATGTACATATCCCCAATGGAAGACTTTCTTGACACTAGTCAATGCATGTAGTGGAGCTACAATGGAAGAAAAATTAGCAATAAATTTCCTCCAATATTGTGTTTCCCCTAGAAAGCTTCTTACTTCTGTAATTGTATTGGTCTTGGGCTAATTCCCAATGACCTCAACATTAGAGGGGTCTATCTTCAACTCACCTCCTCCAACAATGTGTCCCAAATACACTAAATACGTCCTACCAAATTCACACTTTGACATCTTTAAAAATAACTGTTCTTTTCTCAAGACATCAAGTACTTTGTTCACATGCATGACATGTTCATCTCTGGATTTATTGAATATGAGAATATAATCTAAGTAAACAATGACAAAATCATCTAGAAATGGTCTCAATACATCATTCATAACTCTCATGAAAGTTGTTGGAGCATTTGTAAGACCGAAAGGCATAACAAGCCACTCAAACAATCCTTGTTTAGTTTTAAATGCGGTTTTCCAGCTGTCCTCTTCATCTATTCTAACTTGATGATAACCACTTTGTAAGTCTAACTTAGTGAAATACTTTGCTTACATCAATTGATCAAGCAAATCTTCAATCCTTGGGAGTGGATAACTATTATATATCATTATCTTATTTAGTGCACAGAAATCCACACACATGTGGCAAGCCTTGTCCTTCTTTGGATCCAAGACAATTGGTGAACCACATGGCGAAGTAGATGGGTGTATGATACCTTTCTTAAGAAATTGTTTAATTTTCTTCTTGATTTCCATTCTCTCCATGATCGACATGCAATACATGCCAATGTTTGGAAGTGGAACATCTTCCTGCAGCTATATCTCATGTTGAATTTCCTTCTTGGGAGGGAACCCCTTTGGTTCTTGAAACATCTCGCCATGCTTTCTTACCACATCAAACAAATCAGATTTTAACTTATCCTCACAACCTTAAAAAGATTCATAACTTATCGTTCTTTTTCTTGATCATAAGAAGTACAAAATTTTTACTTGCATTTACTAGTCTCTTCATCTTCCCTGCATTAACCAAAGAAATGTTTAACTTTTTGTGAGGGGCTCTCACAATATACTCCACTCCATATTTGGGAAATAGATATTTGTTCTCATGGAGATAAAATACCACTTTCCTATTGTACAAATATGGGCTCCCCAGAATAATTCCTAAGATGTCAAGTGGAACTACATCTAACTCAACTTCATTAATGAATTTTTCAGTAATGGCAAACCTGAACAAGCATTTCCTTGTAACCTTTAAATTTGTATTATTGACTATTCAACACATGTGATATGGCATGTGATGAGGTATAGTTTCAAGGTTAATATTTTTGGCCAAGTCTTCTAAAATTAAGTTCGATTGTGACCCACTATCAAATAATGCATCAATCTTTGTATGATTTGAGATTACCCTTACATGGAACAATTCTATCCTTGATTCTTCATTTGGAGTGTTGTTGTGACTATGTGATGAACTAGTGCTTGCTATAGCTTCTTTTCCCTTTGTGACCATGGCAGGAATCTTGGTCTCATCACCAGAATCGGATCCAAGATCATACTATGTGTTAGCGGTCGTCTTTTGTTTCCCCTTATTGTTTGGTTTCTTAGGCCTTAGTTCGGGATGTAGTTTCCAACAGTGGGTTTCATCATGCCCTTCTTTGGAACAATGTTTGCATATAATTTCCTCCCCTTCTTTCTGTATACTTGCATTCTTTTTTCCTTTCCATTTTCCACCCTTCTCTTTCTCCTTACCCTTGAATGGCTTCTTCTTACTACCCTCTTCCTAAATGTTATATCCTCTTGCTTTAAGGTGTGTGGCTTGCACACATACCTCATCTAAATTGCTTGGATTGAACATAAGGATAGTTTGTTTTAAGTAGGAATGTAAACCCCCAATATATTTCAAGAGACTATATTGGGAATTCAAGTTTACTCCTAACAACAAAGCCCTTTTCCTAAACTCTTGGGTATAGTCTTGAACTGTTTGGCCCTTGAGTTGGCTAAAGTTTTGCCAACTGATAATGGTTGTTTGCATGTAGACTAAAGGATAAAACTATATTTTAATTGAAAAAACAAATTCAACCCAAGAAATGGATATCTTACCATGAATTCACATTTCCTATTGATTCTTTGCTTCCCACCAACCCACCAAACTAGTGATTCTCCTTCTAGCCTTAATGAAGCCAACTGGATCTTTATGTCCTCTTCTTAAAGGTTTTGGATTCTGTAATAAACATCCAATTGTCAAATCCAATTGTCTAACTTCTCTTGCATTTACCTCACAATTGTACATGTGAATTTCAAACTTAATGTCCAATTTGAGTAAGGGAGTTTTTTTTCTTTTGGGGTTTTTGAATGAGTATGAACAGTTTTTGTGGTGGAACTGGAAGATGATGTTGTTTATGATGATATGGATGACGAATATTATGAAGAAGATGATGAAAATGGTGGAGATGGAGGACAATTTCCTCCACTACCCTTTGAATCCTTCTTTCCATCTTTTTTATCTTCTAAGCTTCCTTCTCCATGTGGGGACTTAGAAATATCTCCAACCATTCTAGTATTCCTCTCTTCATATAGGATTCTAACCATGTCAGTTAAATCATAGAAATATTTCTTGTATGATTCCTCTTCTGAAAGAACTTCAGTCTCTATTTCTCCAGACATGATCGCTTTGGATTCAAGCTCAGCTTCTGGTACTGCTTGTACTTCCTCAATCTCAACTAAAAGTAAAGCTTGAGGTGCTTCAAGTGCAACTGGTATTGAAGCTTTGGGTGGCGATTATGGCCTTGTGGCTTTCCTTATTCTAGGAATTACCTCAGGATTTACAACCAATAGTTTCCTTTCTCCTCTCTACAACTTTAACCTTGTAAGCATCACAAATTTGCAACCATTAAAACCCTACTTGCACAAAATCAAGAAATCAAGCTAATAACCTTTGCTCTGATACCAACTTGATCTGTATTTGAATGTTAGTTTTGATGTGTTAATTTCATATTCAGAATTAAAAACAATTTATAATCATTTGCTTTATGTGCATAGGTTTCCTTTATCGTGTTTGTGAATGTAAGAGGTAAATTTGTAAAGTTTTATGTCAAATTCATGAGCAAAATAACATGTAATCAAAGTGTTGAATAGTAGCAAACAAATATACAACAAACCATAAAATTGAACACTTAACATAATGTTTTGATAAAGGAGTTCACCCCTCCTAGGGTACATCCCCTTGGTCCAACTTCCATAGCTTGAGCCTCTATATTAGCTCAAAATGGAAAAAGTGTTGTTTACAATTCTCTACTACTCCTAAATCTTGCTTCAATGTGCTCAGAACCTAAAAATCATCTAGGAATGACTTTTTCTGAGCCAAAATTGGTCAAAATATGCCAAAGTTATGGCCTCTTTAGTTTTCCCTAGGAAATCTCCGCTAAAACTGGAGAAGCTCTAGTTAATCGCTCTAATTTTGGAGAAAATCTCGAATTTATCGGACCGCCAAAAAATATCCACCAACTTAATTGTGCCATTAATTATGGATAAGCATGACTAATTAAGGGTTAATATTCAGTTAGCGCTAATCGCGCTGTTATCGTTAAGCTCTAGCCTCCAGTTATGTAGTATGGTCACATGTGTTGAGGGGTTTGCGTGGACGAGATTGTGAGTTCTACTCTGTTTGACCTGGCATAAAATTTTCCCACTGTGTGCTAATACCAGGCCTTTGGGGAGGGACATGTGGCAGCCTTCGATCTCTCCACATGTCTCCTTCTCATTGGTCCTCATCTATCCAATGAAATCACACCAACTCAGCAAACTATAGAGCAACCAACATGTGCCACTTGGCGAGACCTCAATGGCTATTGACCAACCTTTGACCTGCACAATCACCTACAATGTCAGTAGTACGGACTGTTGACTATGCAGTGACTATATTTTGTTTTTTAAATTCCTCTATTTGGCAAAGCAGACAAAACATAATATCTTTCTCATATGAGGTCCATTTTGAGTGAAACAAGTTGCATTGGGATCGTATCACTGAGTTAGATGCAATCATCTAGGTTTTGAGTGATTTTGAGCACTTTTGTTTTTGAGCTAAATACTAATCACCTGATCACTAGGAGATCTCGTCCCTGGATGCACATGTACTAAGGCCCAGAGAGCATCTAGGAAGCTAAATATTCTCCCATGCTAACATGAAGGGAGCGTCTAGAGATTTCACTACTGTTGACCATCATCTAAAGCTTTATGAAGCTATCTGAACTCTGAATCAAGATGTTTCTGACATATTTTGTGTTAGGCCCCTATACTACTAGTGTAACCCCTTATTGTTATTAGTACAACCCCCTTATTATATTGATGTACCCATGTAGTGCCCATATTGTTACTATTGTGCCCCATAGAAGCCCACTATTGTTATTATTGTGCCCTT
>APFE030998291.1:0-23488 GCA_000404065.3 Pinus taeda | reverse complement strand
TATAGAAAGGAGGTCTTTTCATTTGTATCATCCAAGAATTGTTCATTTATGTAATGTAAAGGAGGTTGCCCCCTCGAAGAGGCTGAATTCTAAGGCGTTGATCTATCTTTTCTATCTTTTCTTGAGCTGGTTTCATAACATTTTGCCATTGATTTGATTTTTGAAGTTGTTGGGTTAAATTGTTGATCACATAAAAATGAAGTATTATGCATGAAATTGGATGGTCACAAATGTGTTGCAAATAACAAAATCTACAAGCAGGAAAATATTGAATGTTTTCCATAACATGAACATGCATACTGAACTTATGTTTGTAGGTGACCGGGACATAAATATAGATATGTCACTATCTTTGTGCTACAAGAGGTTGGCATGATTTGGCTGCTTGATATAGATGAACAATGTTTTTTCATGATGCTTGACAATAACTTGAATTTATGATTGAGATATGCTTTAACTATAGATCTCTCTACGATAGCTAATTTCGTCTTGACTTGATGTCTAATGATGTGATTTGACGATTTTTTATTTTCCCTAATGTCTATTCTATGTGGGCATAATGACTTATGTGGGTATTCAGAAAAAATATTTTGTATTGGCCTCCTCATTACTAGCACAATGTTTGAGGTACTAATAGTTGTGATTCAACATAAAAATGGAACTTGCATGACTCATCCTTGGTGTATGCATTTTCACCTAGTGACAGAAATGACTTGCATTATGATTAAGAAAATGAATTGATAAAGTTTGGATTGGTATTACATGGTTGATTCCATCTTGTTGGCATAATAATAAATGAAGTCAAGAATTGATATGTGCTCCACCTGTCTCCTAGTTGACGTTGTGATGTTGATGACTTTGATAATGATTGTGATCTAACTTCTAAGATTTGATAAGATGACTCTATTGATGTGATGGCACAACATTGATTTATGTAAGGATAATTATGTTGGCTTTATAAGTCATTATCCCTGTAGAGAGAATTTCTCCCTGATTTAGATATGTCCATAGTGGATAGTCATTTGATGAAGTTAGGATGATGAGTTCCAAAGTATGGGTTTGATTTTGACTATGGTTTTGGTTTTATAAATTGATGGTCTATTCTTGACAGGTGAAGAGCCTTTGATGATCTAAGTAAGAGGCAATGGCCTATGGATCCTGAAATGATGTATCATGACATGATAAATTGATTTCTGGAATTTGGGAAATAAATTCCATATTGCAAAGCTATTGGAAAATGTTTTTGAATAATGAAAATGTAAATCCTTGGATACTCCGATTTGAAGTTCAAATATGTTGTTGAACTTGATATGGCATCCGATAGTTGTTTGAAGCATTGATGTTATATCTTGAAACATATATATATATATATATATATATATATTATATATAATAATGATGTGCATAGAACCTGAATAAATTCATGATTGACTTGCTTCATTCACATAAGATATACTATTTTTTAGGTTGAGATATTTCTCCTATGATATGTGACTACATGGATGTATTGTTGATTTATGAGATTATTGGTTATAAGCGCAAGTTAGATGCTACTCTACATCTGCCATGATATCTTGGATGAGAGGTCCATATTGCAATTGAGGATGAGTACGATCTTGTTAGCATGACTAGTTGTGAGGCAGGATGAAGAAGCTCCTTAGATATTTGTTTGAGCATGATATGGAAATGACATGGATAAATCATTTTCTGATTTGCAGAAAGTCCCATATTTATAGTTGGGACCGAAATACTCTGATATATTGAGACAGTGCAGTTGTTCGAAACAAGATCAGACTTGTGGCTGTCACCTCCTTGAGAGGGAGGATGAATATGGTATCCTTTTGTGATATATATGATTATAAATGATCTCACATGATATTTAATTTGATGTTCTATATGAATAGGAAACAACTTCCATTGAGACAAACTAATACCATATTTGAGTATGATGAGACTAGCATTAATTGAGGACACTTAGCCAACTCTTCCTCCCTATTTGAGTTCCCAAGGTGAGGAATTGAGATGGAGGGCTCTTGGGGTTGAGGTAACTCTGGACAATAGGGTGTTACCCTTGTCTGTTACCCATAGGGCTGAGGATGTTGCTCCCCTATATTTATACAGTTGGAGAATGCTACTCCCTTGTCTGGTATTTGTAGAGTATACCCTAGTTGGCATCATACCCACAATCAAGGTTTGTTGGGAATACAACTCCTCGTTTGGCCAACGATTTGAGAGTGTACAACCCAAGGCGATTATGATACACATGTTCTACCACATGATTAGTGAGAGTCATTGTTGGGAAGATTGGTAAGCAATAGGATTGGGTTGAGAGCTACTCCCCTTTTGAGATTCTGGGTTGAGGGTAAAATCCTTGATGAGATCATAGGGTCAAGATATGCTCCCCTGTGTGTTTGGATATCGCATTGCTAGATATGGGGTTGTAGAGGTATAGACCCCCCATGAGATTCTGAGTCGATATGTTCTCCCTCATGTGGTTCCAGGTTTAGATGTGCTCCATGATGATATGTTCTTTGATGACGATCGATGATGATATTATAGGTAGCAGCCTATTGTAGATATTCCAGGTAGTAGGCTGATGGATAGAGGGTGGTAGCTTGATCTCCGCTACGATAACAAATTCTTCTTCTTCTAGATCCAAGAATGTTCAACATACGAGCAGGAACAATCAAGAGATAAGAAGGAATAAGAAAAGGATAGATCGATATGTATAATGATGATTTGTGATAATGAGACACTAGAGATGAACATGACACAATGACTACAGGACAAAGATTATCCGTGATGATACATGATGACACTTGAATATTCCAGAATGGCATATTGATTGATGGATAGATATTGGCAAGTGGAATTCTCCTTAGTTGAGAGGGAGTGTTAATTTTTGCAAATGAGGTCAAATTCCACCTTGGATAGCTCAAATAATTAACATGAAGATTTCATTATATTCCTATTTTCGAGAGGACCAAAATCGACCTAAACATCACCCAATTTGGTTAAGCAGAAGTTGAGTTATGAATTATTTTATTCTTACATTTATTATGGAATGTGTCGGCCCTAACCACATGGGTAATTGCTTAGGTCAGCCTTAACCTCAAGTGGATCGTCATGAAAGCCTATAAATAGAAGAGATCTCAGGCTCATTTGTACACATTTAATCAATCTATATTCTCTTCTCTTTTTGTCTTGATTCACACAGGTTTGACGGAAGGAGTTCGCATAAGGGTTTGAAATCATAGACGTAAGGTTCACTTTCACTTAGGGTTTTCTGATCCCTACATGCTGGCACAGAACTGGGCATTTTAGTCCCTAGATGCTAGCACACATGCTTATGGGAGTGTCCATGGAGCCTGGGACAATGGCACAATGAGTTATGGGAGCGTCCAGGGCTTGAGGGTCAAATCAAGCTGTATTATTCCCCAGATCCTCACAAAGAGTGGTCGTGAGAGCGTCTGGGATGCTATAGACGCTCGCACAATAGCCTTATGAGATCGTCCAGGACTTGAAGCAGGTCTAGGTATGTTGGACCCCAGATGCCCTCATCCAGTTCACCTGGGAGCGTCTAGATCTATTCCAAACATAATCATCCAATTATGTAGAGAGTGTGAAGATCTACTATAGACACTTGCATAACTCCTCCTCATTGTGTCCGAGACTCATGGATGAGATTTATGTATTCTGAGGTTCCTGCTCAGTGTTCAACAATGTTCGACATAGTGACAGTAATATCTAGCAGTTGTTTAGAGTTACTAACAAAATTTTACAGTCATCAGAATCAGGGTTTTGCTTTTCAAGCATGATTAGATTTGTTTCATGGATATTATAGTTGTTTTTTTGCATAGATAAATTTATGGATCATTGTACTCTATTTTACTGAATCATTTGATGATGATCTAAGAAGAAGAATATTTGCAAGGGTTTTCCCCATAGTATGTTTTGCCCTGGTCTCGGACCAATCATGGTGTCTCTATGTGTGTGCATGTAGGTTTCTTCCATTGTACCTTTATGTTTCGCTACATTGATGATGATGATGTTGTTCTTTCTATATAATTGCATATGTTAATGGATAATGGTGTAGATCTGAATTATGTAACGATGATATGGGGTGAACTTAATGTATGAATGATGAAATGGAATTATCAAAGCAAAGAACATTGTATCCCTACGAAGAATTAATAGGTCCATGTCCGTGATCCAAATATTTAGAAGTGGTTGACTTTTGGCTTGTTGCTGCTCCATCCATTAAAGGGAGTTTAATCCTTGAAATATTTGTGAGGATATACATTTTGGATGTAGTTAGCATATTTATGTGCCTCATCCCATAACTTGGAAGGAAGAGACCTTCCATGCAACATGCAAGTGGTCATCTCTTTTAGGGATCTATTATTTCGCTTGTCTACTTCGTTCTACTACATAATGTAAGGTATTCAATATTGTAGCTATATACTAGCCTCTAAACAAAGATGTTGAAAATTTCAATTCACATATTCCCTGATTTGGATTTAAACAAGAACGAAACAAATTACAGAGATAACCATAAACACAAAGATGCAACGGAAATAATACTTCATTTCATTAATGTAAAATACTGAGATATGCTTACAAACGGAAAATGGAAATAAACAACTAAGGTGATGGTAGCTTATCTCTGAGAAGAGATGTGGTGGCTACATGCCTCTAAACTGTGTTACAATGAGGCTCAAAGGCCTATTTATTGTTGAGAAACAATGGAAAACCCTAAACATCCAAAAAACTAACCTTAGAAGATGAAACACCAAACTATTGGCCTCGTTTGGGTAAAATGGTACATCAAGTTCTTGGGGTCGTAATTTTGACATACGATCTCTGTTTGACGCGTACAATATCTCGTTAGAAAGAACTATCCGAGAAATACAGCTTTGGGAAGAGCAACATCAGTCCATGGACCCATGTTGCTCCCAGTTTTCCCAAAAAACGTTTAGAGCCTCAAAATGGCTCTAGAAGTTTAGGACCCAAAAAACTGCTAAAATTAGTAAACTGTGCTATAATTAAGGAAACTGAAAAGTTGAAAGAAACAATGGTGGGAGTCCAAGTGGAATTGGCGGGTGGCCACCAATATCCACCTGGATCATTCCTGCCCCCTTAGGAAGTAATGGCCCCAATTGCGTTGAGTTCCTGCATGAGATGAGGAAACTTCTGTTGAACTTGGTCCCTAGTGAGCCACTTGCCCTGGTGAAGGAGTTGGCCTACTTTGACAATTCGATATAGTTGGATGTTCTATTGGCGAGTGTGCTTGATCTACATGTCCATGATTTGATTAGTTGTAGCTTCTTCCATGCAATCTAGATTTAACTCTGTGGGTGTGAGTTGTTATGCAATGTTGGATGTGTCTAGTAATGGTAGAAAGTATGGCCGAAGGTGGTCCACATTGAAAACTGGGTGCAGGCCAAGGAATGGGGGAATGTTGAGCTCAAATGCATTGCCTCCCATAACCTTGGTAATGGTGTAAGGACCATATCGGAGTGGTTTTAGTTTCCGATAGGCTCCGGTAAGGCATTCCTTTTGCAAATGCAACCAGACTTTATCGCCGACCTGAAACTTGTGTGGCATCCAATGTTGATCATGTCACTGCTTGTACTTGGCATTTGATTTCTCCAAAATGTCATGGACATGCTGGCGAATATGTTGGATGTGCTCAATGAAGTTGTTTTCCTTATCTGTTTTGGATTGGACATGAGACAAATCTATGTGAGTAGCTGCAAATGGCATGGCCACATCAATGGGACATAGTGGTTGGAATCCCAAGCCCACCTGAAAAGGGTTGTGGCCAGTCGAGTTGTGGAGAGCCCGGTTGTAGCTGTGCTGAACATAGGGGAGGCTCTCATCCCATGTGTGTGGATGCTTTGAGTTGTACCTGCACAGAATGTGTACAATCATCCTGTTGAAAACCTCTTTCTGGCCATTAGTTTGAGGATGGAAGGTTGTGGAATTAGTGAGTTTGGTGTCCAGCATCGACTAGAGACTGGACCAAAATGAACTAAGGAACCTGCTATCCCGATTTGAGATGATAGATTGTGGGATCCCAAAGTGCACCCACACTCGTTCAAAGAAGAGTTTAGCAGTGGCTTCTGTCGTGATATTATTCTTGCAGGTTGCCATAATGGCCATCTTCGAGAACCTGTTGATGACCACAAAAACACAGTCGTTTCCTTCCCTAGTGGAAGGAAGGCTTGACATGTAATCCATGGAGATGGATTCCCAAGGTCAACTAGGGGTAGGCAGCGGGGTATAGAGGCCTTGCTTCTTGACTGTCAGTTTGGCAATGGCACAGGCAGTGCATGATCTGATGTACTTCCCGACATCCTATCAATGATTCGGCCAATAGAAATACTTTTGTAGTACTGCCACTGTTTTCTCGACCCCGAAATGCCCAACATCCTGATTGTAGTGTGCTTCCCAAATCATATTAGCATGCTTGCTTGAAGGAACACAAAGGTGACCCAGGTCTCATAATAGGGCATCCTGGAGGTGAAAATCTGGAACATGTCGACCCTCCAAGAGTGTCTGGTATGTGTGACCAAATTCTGGGTCGATTTTGTAGAGAAGTTTCTGATCAAAAGTCTCATGCCTACAAGAGTTGAGCACAATGGTTAATGACATGATCGATGGTCAACTAAGGTAATCTGCAACATTATTGGTGCTGCCCTTCTTATACTTGATATTCAAGTGGAACTGTTGCAAGTATGTGGGCCACTTTTGATGGCAATCATTCTGTAATTTCCCTTGAGTCTATATAAACTGGAGGGTTGGTGGTCTATGTGGATGACCATTTCCTCCCCCAAAATGTAATGTTTCCATTGTCGGCAAGCCTGCACAATGGAATACATCTCTTTTTCATAAGTGGGATACTTCTGGATTGTGTATGAACGTGTCTCACTGTGATATGCCATTGGTTGCACGTGTTGAGTAAGGACTACCCCAATATCATAGTCAGAGGCATATCTCTTGACCTTAAATGGTTGTTGCAAGCCTGGAAATGTGAGCACTGGTGCCGAGTAGAGGCGATCTTTCAACTCTGTGAATGCCTTCTGTTGTGATTCAGACCAAAAGAATTTTTCTTTTTCTCCTCCCATGGTGACTTGACTCAAGGGCCAAGTGATATGAGAAAATCCCAACACGAACCTGCGGTAGAAGTTGGCAAGACCTAGAAAGCTACGGAGCTCTGTTAGAGTGGTTGGAGAGGGCCAATCCTGAATGACTTGGATCCTGGCTGGATCACATGCACACCCTATTCATCAATAATGTATCCCAGATACTGAACCTGGGTCATGCCAAAAGTTCATTTCTCCAAATTGGCACATAACTTGTGTTTCCGTAGTGTTTGGAGAACCTGTCGGATGTGCTAGAGGCGCTCTTCCCAACTCTAGCTGAAGATCAGGATGTCATCCAAGTATACCACTACAAATGAGTTGGTGAATGGTTGTAATATGTCATCCATTGCCCTCATGAAGGTTGCAGGAGCATTCGTCAATCCGAAAGGCATAACCAACCATTTGAAAAGGCCCTCCTTGGCTTTGAAGGCAGTCTTCCACACATCGAAGGGTTCGATTGATACCTGGTGATATCTTGACTTCAAATCGATCTTGCTGAAATGTTTTTCCCTGTTCAGCTGGTCCGGAGGTCATCGATCTGTGGGATCAGGTACCTATTATGGACAGTGATCTTCTTCAGTGCTCGATAATCAATACAGAGTCTCCAAGTCCCATCCTACTTCTGTACCAACACGATTGGGCTCCCACAGGGCAATGAACTCACATGGATGTGACCTTTCTGTAGAAACTCCTGAATCTGCCTCTTGATTTCATTGTTCTCCAGCGTGGAGCACCGATAGATTGGTCCATTAGGCAGCGACGCACTTGGGGTCAGATCGATGGAGTGCTTGACCTGACAATGCAGAGGAATCCCCGCGGGGTAGGTGAAGATGTCCTCATACTCCTCCACGACCTTGTCCATATGTAGTTGTCGTGCGCAAGGGCCTTTTCTGGAGGTCGTGACCACTGTCTTGTTCTTTTCTTGAGGGCGTATCATCAGGAAAACAATTTTCCCAATTTTGGAAATGAGCTTACTGCATTGTTTTACAATAACCAAAGAGATGGTGGTAAGCGGTGCTACCTCCAGTATCCTATACAGCTTATTTTCCAAAGTAATAATAACAGCACGGGGCCTTGATTCATACACAGCATGTCACTTCCACAAGTATGGTGGTCCTAATAATACATCACAAACTTCAAGGGGATCAATGTCACACAATACCTCATCTGTGAAGGGCTTGGTGTTGTATGGAAGGCGACATTGCTGACTCACCCGAAGATCCCATCCTTGGTGAAGCCACCCTATGGTGTACGGCTATGGATGTGCTGTGATCGGTAAGCCCAGCTGCTTCACAAGCTCAGCCGAAATGAGGTTTCTTTGGCTCCCGCTGTTGACAATGAACTGTAGCGGGGATCCCTTTACCCACATCTGGGAGTGGAAGAGACGCTCCTCCTCCTTTGGATATTCGGGTTCCTCCTTCTAGTTCTTCATGGTGGCAACGGTGGCGTTGGGCCTCTGCATCAATAATCTGCTTCCCTTAGTCATTCCCCTTGTTAGGTTCTGACTCAGAATCGGAACATGCAGCTGATTTTGAAACCTTTAGCTCAACCACCAGTGACTACTTGGCCCGACACTCACTTGTGTTGTGAGTGGAGCTCTTACGGAACTCACACCATTTTCCCGTGTCTTTTTTCGGCTTCGCGGTGTTGTTCTTTGCTTGCAGCTTTGGCGGGTTGTTTCGGGCCACCCCGCCTTGGCTTTGTCCTTTGTTCTGCAGTTTGAGGGTACCTTTCCCTTGCTTCGAATTTGTAGATCCAAAGTATCGCTTATTCTGTTTAAACTTTTGCTCGACCTTGACGGCATATCGATATGCCGTGCTGAGTGAAGATATGTTCAGGAAATCTATTTCTTCCTGGATGTACTTGTGTAGGCAGTCGCGGTATTTGAGTATCAAATGCTGCTCCGAATCCTTGATACCCAGCTTTGTGCGAAGGGTATGGAAAATATTGGTAAAATTCGACACATCTTGGTACCTTCCCTACCGTGGCGTGGTCCACTTTATGTATTAATCCTCATAGCTTCTGACAGGGTAGTACTATTCCTTGATGGCATCCTTGAAAGAATTCCAGGTGGGTGCGACTGCAAATAGTGAGCCGGTACTTTCATCCTTCTGCTCACAGTAGGTTTCCCACCAGTCCTTGACGTGGGGGGCTGCTTTGAGAAGAGTGAAAATGATGTTTTCCCAAATGGAAAAATCATGAATAGAAAAATAACCCTCTAGCAGATTTAACCATTTGTCGATGGCATTTGCGTCTATTTGACCCTCAAATATGGGGACTTCAAAATTAACTTGTACCTTAAATGGTGTGGCATTTCTAGAGTAGCTGTGGGAAGCTAATGCGTTGCCCCTGGGTAGCCGTTGAAGGATCTGGGCGAAGTTGTCCATCATTGGGTTCCTTTGTCACTCGAGGGCTTCTTCGAGCAATATTTTAATAAGATCTTCTACTCCCTCGTCTTTCTTTTCATATGCCATGGGAGGTTGTCCGGTTTTGTGAGGCTGGTCTTGCAAAGGTTCGACCAGTTCAAGCCCTAACTCCTTATATCCCCACCTCGTTGAGGACATGCAAAGAAAAACAGAGAAAAAGCAGACCGCTCTAATACCACTGATCCGGATTTAAACAAGAACGCAACAAATTACAGAGATAACCATAAACACAAAGATGTAGTGGAAATAATACTTCATTTCATTAATTTAAAATACCGAGAGATGCTTACAAACAGAAAATGGAAATAAACAGCTAAGCTGATGGTAGCTTATCTCTTAGAAGAGATATGGTGGCTACATTCCTTTGAGTTGTGTTACAATGAGGCTCGATGGCCTATTTATTGTTGAGAAACAATGGAAAACCCTAAACATCCAAAAATCTAACCCTAGAAGATGAAACGCCAAACTGTGGGCCCCGTTTGGGTAAATTGGTACATCAACTTCCCGGGGTCGTAACTTTGGCATACAATCTCCGTTTGATGCGTACAATATCTTGTTAGAAAGATCTATCCGAGAGCTACAACTTTGGGAAGAGCAACATTGGTCACCACTGGGAAGAGCAACATTGGTCTATGGAGACCAATGTTGCTCCCAGTTTTCCAAAAAAACGTCGTTTAGGGCCTCAAAACAGTTCCAGAATTTTACGACCCAAAAAACTGGTAAAATTAGTAAATTGTGCTACAATTAAGGAAACTGAAAAGCTGAAAGAAACAATGGCGGGGGTCCAAGTGGACTTGGCGGGTGGCCACCAATATCCACCTGGATCATTCCCCCCTATTTTATGTGTGGAGGATATTGATATTCCTCCCAGATTAACTTTGAATGAGAGCTTTGAAGTCTTTGAGATGCTAAAAAGCTTTAGACTTCTTCCCGAGAAAATACACCAGTGTAATGTGGGAAATCATCAATGAATGTAAGCACACACCTTGCCTTGCTAATAGATGGATTAGGAAAGGGTCACATGATATCACCATGGATGAGATCTAAGGGAGAGGAGGCCTTCCAAGCCTTTCCTTTTGCAAACTTCTCTTTAGGATGTTTTCCAAGAACACATCCTTGAAAAACTCCTTTTTAAAAGTATATGTCGGGCAAGTGAGTGACCATTCCCTTCTTGTAGATTTTTTGCATGTATTTGAAGTTTCAATGACCAAACCTCTCGTGCCAGAGTCTATTATCATCAACAACATGTTTTAGTAGTAGAAAAGAATCATATTTAGCGATAAACTTACTGAACATATACAAACAAGACTGATGATTTTCCTCACCAACAACAATCTTGGAGTTGTCATGTATGCCATATATGGTTATATAAATAGGTGTGAATTCTACTCTTTTTATTGTGCCTAAATGTCACATCTAATAAACAAAGAGTAGATTCTCAAAGGGTTGTGTAAAAATCAATACTTTCTAAAAGCTTCCATGTTGGAGTTATACTCTCCCTCATCTAGTGACCTCTATTAGAGTATCATTACCCATGGGAGGATTGTGCATGGAAAAATAGAAGATAATTTATTTTTTTGTGGATACAGTATGATGGGAAGCACTTGAATCCATTACCCATGTGTCAGGAGAAGAACGAATAGTAATTAAAGCATGAGAATTACTGCTTTTGTCTAGTGGTTGGTCACTCAACTTCATCTTGGAATTCTTGGGAATGTATTCCCCAAGATTGTTATATTGAAGTGATTTTTCCATGAGATATATTGTCTTCTTCATGCATAATGATTTGTGGTGATAGTTGTGGTTGTAGGAAGTACATTTTGAGTTCCCCTTTCTTTCCCTTTTCACCTTTGGAGCGGGAGGAATCATCATAGGGTTTGGAATTGTCTTCCTTCTTTTGTTCAATTTACAACTTACCCTTTCCTTTCTGCTTGGACTTTGGATTAAATGTGTTGTCATTCTCATGTATAACAAGTGCATGCGCATTGGAACCCTTGATTGTCCCCATTTTGATGAGCTTATCTTACTCATGCATTAGGGAATCAAAATGATCCAAATAAGGCATTTTCCATGCCGCTCATGAAGTAAATTTCACTATATAGAATGTTGAGATTAACACAACATACTCTGGAACAAGTTTTGCCAAAATAGAAAAGATCAATTGGTTGTGTTGATTTGAATTGTTAATGCTACATTCCTTTGGTTGAAGAAGAAGGGACTTGAACTTTGTAAAGAAGTCCTGAATGTTTTCAAAGCTTCTTAGATCAAGGAATTCAACTCTCCTTTGAGCATGTGACCTCTCATTTCATCTTGCTTTCCAAGAGAGATTCCAACTTTGTCCAAACCTCATCTGGAGTTGTACAAAATTCAATGTGAAACAACAATTATGGGGACAACGACATGTTAATAAGGTCGTATGGCTCATCCACGCAATTATGATACGTATATTTCTCGACAGTTGATGTTGGCTCAACCTTTGTAACCATTGTTATTGGGTACAAGTCTTTGCATCTGAGCTAATGCCTATTCTTTAGCTTCCACTTGAAATAGTAATTTCGTGTGAGAAGAATTGTCGACGAGAACTCCATTTTTTCTAACTGTTTCTTCCTCTTGAACTTGCAAATAAAATGCAAATGCATTTTTTCCTACCAAAAAACGCACTTTAATACCATGTAAAATTTTCACAGTAAACCTAGCTAACCAAAAATCACGCAAAGTTTATAAGAGGAAAAAAAAACAAAAGCAACCTTTAGAGAGAAAAAATAAATTAAAATAAGTAAAAAATCACCTAATATACTTTGCATGACTGAATTAATGAGTGAAAGAGATGTGTAGATATCCATGCAATTAAAGAAACATCAATACTTAAAAAAAACAGACATCTGCAATAAAAAAACATCCCAATATATGGAGGACCGTTTTCGAGAGGCGAGACAAAAAGTGAGGTATATGGGTAAAGAAATGTTCTAAATAACGCAGATGTAAACTGTACTTTCGTGACCCTAATCCTTCAACTGAGATTTCCACGACTCATTACCATGGTTGTGCTGTGAATTTAAAGGGCGCGTGGTCGCATTGATTCTAGAGAAATAGAACTTTTTTGAATAAGATCCCCCTCTTCTTGTCTTACTATTTTTTGGGCGAGGGAAAAATGCAACGTTTTTGTTCTTTACGCCTATTCGCTATAAGCGTTGTCAAAGTTCCTAAACATTTCTATTTAGGAATAAGGATTAATTTTTTTATTTTTTAATTAAATCATTTATATGGATAACTTAAATTTAACAAATGGATCTATATTTTATTGTTTTTATACCTAATGGATTTATATAAGTAATTTTAAAGAATCTTTTATAGTTATAAAAAATGGATTAATTAAAATAGAATTGAAAAGTAGGATTAAAAAAGGAATATTAAAGAAAATAAGATTAAATGATAACACAAAAAAAGCTCACATTATTGTAAAAATATATAATTTAAGTTATTTTTAATGGAAACGACATTATTTCACATAGAAAATGTGAAGTACATATGATTGGTTTTTTTTTGGGCTTTTTATGTTATG
Source organism: Pinus taeda (assembly GCA_000404065.3). Classification (NCBI taxonomy): domain Eukaryota; kingdom Viridiplantae; phylum Streptophyta; class Pinopsida; order Pinales; family Pinaceae; genus Pinus; species Pinus taeda. The sequence continues at coordinate 10,352 of APFE030998291.1, read as the reverse complement.
CATTAAATAGTAACTTATTCTCATTTATCTAACAAAATGTAAAATTAACGAAACAATTATTGACCTCTTATATGGTAATTATTATTTACCATCATTCCATATTAATAATTTTAAATATTTGGAAAAATATTTTTTAAATTTTATTTGGTTTTCATGATTTCTAATTTTTTATACTAATTATTTATTTAAGAAACTTTAAACTCTGTCTTAGATTATATAAAATAATTAAAAATACTAATTTATGATGTTGATTAATATTTTAAAAAAGTGGATTAAGGTTTAGGTTAATGTGTCAAAATATTTTAGTTCGAGTGGTTTGGTGAATAGTTTGTTTCTTTAGTTATGTAGGTTCAAGCCTCTATAAACATGTTGTAAATGTTCTGATTATAACATTTATGAAATAATTGAATCTAGTGTAATAGTGGCGACACATAAATATAGTAACAAAACACTTTTTAAATATTTGTATTAAAAAAAACAAGATTAAGGAAAGCACACACGACTGTAAAAGGATATAATTTAAGCTATTTTTAGTGGAAAGAATATTCTTACATTTCCATCCTATCCATTAAATATTACAAATTCTCATATATTTAACAAAATGTAAATGTAAATGTAGGGAAACAATCATTAACTTAATATATTGTATTTAATATTTACCATCATTCCACATTAATTAATTTAATTACTTGAAAAATATTTTTTAAATGCTATTTGGTTTTCATGATTTCATAATTATTTGGATACTTTTTATTATTCATTCAACGGAGTTTAAACTCTATTTTAGGTATATAAAAAAAAAAAAAAAAAAAAAAAATTAACCATGTTGTAATTAATATTAAGATTTGGGTTAATGCGTCAAAAGATTTTAGCTCGAGTAGTTTGGTGACTAGTTTGTTTATCTAGCTATGTGAGTTCAAGCCTCTATAGACATGTTTTAAATGCCCGACTTATGAGATTTATAACATAATTGAATTTGGTATGAATCTTGTGTAATAGTGACAACAAATAAATATAGTAAGAAAATATCTCTCTATATATTGTATTAAAAAATAAGATTAAAGAAAGCTCACACTGTAAAAAGATATAGTTCAAGCTATTTTTAATGGAAATAATATTATTCCACACAACAAATGTTAAGTACCATGTAGTGAGTCAAGGTTGGCTTCTTGAGTTTCCATCTTATCCATTAAATATCACTTTATTCTCATTCATCCAAGAAAATGTAAAAATAGTAAAACAATTATTAGCTTAATACATAATAATCAATATTTTTCAATTACATCAATAATTTTAAATACTTAAAATGTATTTTTTAAATGCTATTTGGTTTTCATGACTTTTGAATGGTTTGGATACTTTTTCTTATTCATTCTATAAAGTTTAAACTTTATTTTAAATGATATAAAATAATTAAGAGAAATCATTTATCAGATTGTGATTAACAATTTAAAAAAATGTGACATCCAAATCCACACATGTTTTTTGTAGATGTAAATGGGCTAATTGTGATATCCATGAAATAATCTAAAGACAACTACTAAATATCGTAGGAAACCAATGATTTTTAATTATCTTAATGCAAGTTTTTGTAATGCATTATTTATACCAAGTATGTTTAGAAAGTAATCACATATAGAAACCAATATTTTTACTTATCAAATTCATGTGATTCATGATTTATACCCAGTATTTTTAAGAAATAATCACATATTTAATTATAAACTTTTGTAATACATGATTTATACCAAATATTTTTTTTAGAAATGACCAGTTATCATTCATCAGAAAGATAATCCCAAATATTTTTTTCGAAATAACCACAATGATATGTGATTACTTCCAAAAACATACTTGGTATAAATATTTTTAATTATTTTTGTGCCTCATTTTGAATTTTTTTTTTTTCCAAAAAATATTAATTATATCGGTACCATTAACTGAAAGGCCGTGGTGCTAACTGTTTCTTCGTCATTACATTAATGGCGTAATTTCCGTTTGATGAATTATTTTTGTAGCATTAAGTGTTGTCGTGGTGCTATTCAAATTAATTATGTAAGATTAGGATTGATTAATTATTTCTGTACGATTATGTGTAGGTTGTGGGCTAATTTTGCTGGGCAATTCCTATTTCCAACACTATTGAAATATAAATGCTTCTGACATGCAAGGGGAATAGGGGTTGCCTTGCTGCTAACATGCCAAAGTCAACTTTGAGAGAAATATAAATGCAAAGCAACTCTTATTCCCCTAACATGTTATATTTCAGTAGAGTTGGAAATAGGAATAGCCGTTTCGCTGAACGAACTCACGCGCGCGTTAAATGGAACCTACGCACCATCCTTTTCAACTTCACAGCACAGCGCATGACAGCCAACATCGGGCATCGTGGAAATCACGACTACACGAAATTTTTATCCTAAATATATCGTTTGAAGCTTCGAGAGATGGGTTGTGCTGTCAATTTGGGGGAGTTTCGGCGAATGAACACATCAAGTTTCCTTCTCTTAGCTTTACGCGTTAAATGAAGGTTACACTGCAGCACCTTTAAATTCATAGCACAGCTAACACAATACGTCTTGGAAATCACTCCCTCGAGATTTATTTTGAGCCTTGATTTTCTATATTGTGTGCTCTGCAAACATGCTTGTTTATTAAACGCACTCTATCTTGCCTAGTATTGTAGTTTGCTAAGAGTTTCACCTTGATTTTGGTGCAGATTCGGATTTTCATTTCAAAATTGTTTTCTCTCCATTCTGTTAAATGGCGATTACCAAGATGACAGCAACAGCTGATATCCAGTGGTTGGAAGTCTCCCCTCGGCAGAAGCTGTGTGTGAGGGGACGGCATCCTTTCGAGAAAAAGCTGCTACCGATAGCAGAAGAGCGCAGTCTCAGCAACGGCGAGCTCATGGATGGTCTTCGCTCTGCTTTTCCCGCGGTCTGTAACTTCAAATCAGAGACGGATAATATAAGATTGGTGTCGGTAGAGTGTTGAAATTTTTTTTCGCCCATTCTGAAACATTCATATTACAAAGTTATTTCTACGAATCGATAAAGGATTTGGACGGTCCATTTGCTGCACCGATTTCAATTTGTATCGTATAAAGCAAAAAATATTTCTCCTCTGAAAATTATTCTTTTATTCCTCATATGCACTGCAAGTTCAGATCAATATGTTTTAATATTTCGTAATGGAATTTGATTTCACAGGAAAGAAAATGCCGCAAAAGCAGTGGATTCGTAATTTTTCCTTTTTTATCTTTTGACTTTTACCATTATTATTATTATTATGTCAGGGATTCTATGCCTTCTCTTCGATTTTGTGCCTTCCCCTTCGTAGATGTTCTGAAAACTGTAACATATTTTTCGAGCAACCTTTTTTTTTCAACTTATTGAATAGATTTCGAGAATATATAGTTATCAAAGAGCCAAGAACTTAACACAACACAACTTGGTATTTAAACACAACTTGGTATTTACATGGCTGGATAATGATTTTATACACTATGATGAAGGTTCTTGAATGTTGATGGTGATGGCTTTTTCAGGAAGCTAATTGAATTCTCCAAAAAAAAACTAGATAGCACATTAAATGCAGATGGTAGTTGGAATTAATGTTTTGCAATACTCTCTTTAATTCCAACCATATGACAAACACACAAAATAAGCTATAGCACAATACATACGACACATAGATTGACATGCTCGCTGGTCGCTAAGCTTACAACATAATTTGGATTTTCTACAACACACTACTTGGTAACACATCTTTGATTTTCTACAACCTTGATAAGACATCTTTCATTTTTGCCTTCTTGGTAAAGGGTCCATGCTTGTTCATTTGTTGATGGAGTTTCATCTTCACATTTCTTGCTTTCCTTATGAGCTCCTTCAACTGCTCTTTGCTTATGTACTTAACAACATCTTTTTCTGGATTGGGATGCAAGGCAACATCCCGAACAATGAAAACAAGGTTATCCGATTCATGCTCTCCCCACTTTCCATCACAAGGAGCCTTGTAAAGTATGCGACCAAGATCCTCTTCATCCACCAAAATGCACTCATCTTCGAACATGTGGAGCCTCTGAACAACATCCATGTTCGTATCCTCCACTTTAGCAGCCATCTTAGAAGTAAATCCTCACCAATCTTCACACACACCAGGGACTTCTCGAAGTCTGACGACACTTCCACAAGTTGCAATCTTCCACAGCCACTACACATAGCTCACCTGAGATCTGATACCATATCAGAGAGTGAAGAACTTCACACAACACAATTTGGTATTTACATGGCCAAAGAATGATTTTATACATCATGATGAAGGTTCTCAAATGTCGGTGGCGATGGCTTCCTCAAGAGGCTAACTAAATTTTCGAAACTTCCTTCTAAACTCTCCAGAAGAAATTAGACAGCGCTTTAAATGCAGACAAAGGTTGGAATCAATGTTTTCCCACAATAGTCTTGTTCGGGATTGGATCACTAGACTTATACAGAACAAGCTTAAGGAAACGTTTACTCTGGTCTATTTAAAGCATCAAAAATCTGCATAAGTATTTTGATCTAAAATTGTGACTTCATAATTTTTATCTTTCTGCATAAAAATGGAAAAATTTAACTAATACGAAAAAATAATTTCATATCTAAAATTAATTTTTTTTAAATGTCTAAATTAAATTATATATAATTAATTGATTTTATATAAATTAAAATATTTATTTTAAATAATGAAAAATTACCATCTGTTGGCATTATGGCACTGGTTTGGAGCTATGGCACAGGTGTTGTCCTTGATAGCAACTCCCTTTGGTAACAGATCTCAGTTCAGGCACTCAGAAAGAAGAAAATGACATATACGCAGGTTCATTTAGACAGAGGCGCGTATACACGCGGGGAATTGAACCTATGTTTTGGACCATGGCGTCTCGTCAGATGTATTGATCCCTAGTTTTGGGTTCATGGTATTGAAATGTTATGGTTTTGGACCATGGCATTGAGGAAGGCCTAAAACTATAAAAGAAGAAGGAGATCATGTGGCAAAGGATTATCCGAATTATTATTGAATATCTGATAAAGTGTTAGAACTGGTATATTGGTAATTGGGTTGTGATGCAGATCTGGATGAAAGAGGAACCTTAGCGCAAAAGGTTCAGTGAAGTGAAAGTGCGTATACACACAGGTTCAGTGAAGTCATAACGCGTATATGCAGGTTGTCCCATACGCAGATGCGTATGTACGCAGGTTTCGGGTTGTTGAAATAGCGTATATGCTTTAAGCTGTGATCTAGCTGCTTCTGTTTATAGCTGTTGTGTTCGGGGTTCTGTTTCTGCTGTGTAGTTTCTGGTACCGTGTTTTGGGTACAATTGTCAGAGAAGTATCTACTTGATCTAATTGGTGAAAAGGAGATTGGTTGATGGAGAAATGCTTGAAGATTGATTGATGTTCATGGATCCAGTCTGAAAATTGATGAAACGTGGTCCTTGGAAGAAAGAGAAGGTTGTAGCCTTCTGTAGGCTAGCACCTACATACTAGTATCTTGGCTAGTGCAAGAGCTAAAGGGGGTTGTAGCTCCCTTCCACGAGAGTCTGGAAAACAAGAGAGGGTTGTAGCTCCCTGCAAGTTGCAGCCTGCGTACTAGTAAAGGACTGCACTAGTACATTGTAAACATAAGTTTCTAATTAAAGAAAGATAGAGATGAATTGCAGCAGGTGGTTTTCACCACATTGGGTTTCCACCTTATATCTTATGTTCTTGTGTGTGATTGTCTTTCTGCTCTGTTTTACTGTCTCTGGTTACTGGTTATTTGATTCTGCATCACAGACTAACAATCATCATCAGAAAGTTAAAGTAAATTAAAAGTTTGCTTTGTATACGCGGGTTTCCTTCTGAATAGTTGCGTATATACGCGGGTTTAATGAACTGAAGTAGCGTATACAATTTGGTTTTAGAAAAGGAATATTTGACCTGATAATACTGATTCACCCCCCCTCTCAGTATTATTTCCAACACCATCTTCCCCAAATTATATATCTCACAATTCCAATGAATGCCATTTCTAATTTCGACAATAGACTTAACGTTTCCAATGATTTTAGATTCACCAAATTATATATCTCACAATCCCAATGAATGTGATTTCAAATTTCAACAATCGACTGCACATTTCCAACGACTTTAAATTCACCAAATTTGAGGAGAGAGAGTCGATAGTGAAGCAATATAACCGTCCCATGTACCATGCTTTGGTTAAGTCAAAGTGAGGCCGTAGGTGAAACCATTTAGGGGAATTTGAAGATTTCTTTTACGTTTATTTCGTTCTATAAATAAATAATTCAAAGGTCCTTTTATCTTACAGAAGCTATAGCCTCTCGCTATAATTATCTTTATCTAATTCAATGTCCTTGGAAGGCCATTATACATTGATTTAGGTTGATTGACCAGGAATTAAAAAGAAGGCCAATTAATGAATGTGGTAGCTGAATGTTTCAACAACTAAAGAAAAGGAAATTTGATTAGTCTATATATTTTTGGGATGTAGATTTATTTTTACTTTAGATCTATTAAGCACCGAGAGGGATCAAATCTCTCAAGGTGGAAACCTCTTTTCCTAGTGCAAAACCTTAAGAAAGGCTTACTTTCCATTCACTCTGCAGCAGAAGAATCTTCACACACATACAACCGAACACTCACCAAGCATACTCACTTTCTAATCTGAGATTACTTGTGCATAACTCTCTTGCGCTGAACTTTGTAGCCAAGAAAATCCTATAAAAATACTTGGTAGTCGGGGAAATATCACGGATAGGACTCCTATATATATTTTTTGTCAATTTTGTTCAAAATTCCAGAGGGATTTGTTGGAATCACATGTTTGAGCTGTGAAATCTGTATAATTCGAGTGCTTCGGGGGTTTTTCAGAGCACTGAATCCATTTATGCATTCAAGAATGAATTTTAAACAACAAAAAACCACAATCTTGCAAAAAATTATATCGTCGGATTTTGGCAAAAAAACAAAACAAAGAAGAATAATTAGACAAAGAAGAATAGTTAGATTGCACTGATAAAAATGTCATTCTAATGGAGAGGCCTTCCAACTGTAACATGAGTTGGGTTGACTACATTCATTTGGCATATTTTCTTGTGCAAGTTTGCATGATAACATGATACTTATGCTATAAAGTTTAGGGGTCATTTTGGGCTCGAATAACTATAAAGGGGGAACATTTCATGCATATTATGAAATACACCTATCTAAAATCATCGTTGGGTGAGAAGTATGCAAACTTTGGCATAAATCTAATTTTGTAGGCTACTAAGAGCGGTATTAGACAAATGGTAGGCTGATGATGTACATAGGTACCAGGCATCTAAATATAAGTAGATAGTATACCAACAATATAATGATGGATGGATGCTATGTAGATTTTGATGTTAGGACATAGATATCAACCAATATTGAACAAAGGTGAAACATAATGCATAAATTTGGACCGAAAAAGGTCGTGTGACATATCCTGTCAAGTCTATGGGCAAATCTTAAGCGCAAACAATAAAACTGTTCTGTGGATTATAGTCATTTCACGTTCGTAAGATTTGTTTCAATTTGAAAAACCATAATTCACTGAAGTGAAAAATCATAAGTTTAAAGACCTGCATATTCTATTATGGACAGATCTATGTCTTAGGGCCATTTCTCATCGACCCTATATTTTCAAACGACTAGATTTAATTAGTTTCCAATAAATTTCCGATGAAATCATAAAAGTAGATTGTCAAGTACTTCAAGTATTGAGAGAAAAATCAGTGATTTTTTTCAAATTTACTTTTGACTTATTCTTAATATAGTTGCTTACCAGGTTTGAGAACCTTGGGAAATGGCCCTTTGTTTTTCTTTTGAATGGAAAAAATCATGACTTTATATTTAAAAGGAGAAGACAAGACTCGAGACCAGGCATAAAAAAAGAAAGGTCGACAGAGCCTATATTAATCCAAGGCATGCTTATAGCATTTCATTTGGTTACTATCAATGTATGGGCATAAAATCACTGGTTACAAACATTTACATCCAAAAAGTGGGAAGGTAGTAGCCTCAAATCTGACATTCAAAAATAAAATGAACAACACCCTTTCCACAAGGATTCGGATATCCTCTTCATCTTGTCCTCCTATCACCACAAATAGTGCAATTTTCCATTTATAAGCTAATTCAGAGTTGAGAGGGAGATATTGAATGAAGGCATGGGAATATGCTCCTCCTCCTCATGATCTTCAGTCTGAAGCATACCTAGCGGACATAGCACAAATTTCTTAGAGAGCTTATTAACAATTTTATTGAACTTTCCTCTTACATGGACAAAATAAATATCTTTAAATTGTGCTGCCACTGTCAATATATGATAAAGTAGGGGCCTCAGAGTGATGTTTTGTAGAATGTAGGGATCCATGGACTCATTATATATGATCTATAATAATGTAATCATATTTGTAGTGCCCAGATATTATTCATGGAAAGTAAAACAACTTCCAAACATCTTTAATATAAATGAAATAATTTTTTTTTTTTTTTAAATATGATCCCACACCTCTATGGCATTATATATATTTATAAACCCTAGTACTTACAGATCTCCAACCTGAACTATTTTGCTAGAATCCTAGCCTTGGAAATCTAAGTAAGATGGATTGTTGTACTATTAATCATGGGCTCATATCCATCATATCCATCACAATTGTTGCAAATGAGACCATGAAGATCACCAGATATTTTCTGCGAGACTCCATCTTCACTTCTTTCATGGAGACTAGTGTGGATGGATGTTTTATCAGCTGGGTGTCTCTTTTATTTCTATCTTATATTAATAAGCCTGGATTATGAGTGTTAAACATTTATAAAAACCCTGTAACCATCGTTAACTGTGATAACTACCATAACTACGAGAAGTGACAATTTTATAAACTTCATCTGACCTAATAATCACCTCATGAATCAATAAATAAATAAATACATATAAAACACTAATGAATCTAAATCATATAAATAAATAAATACATATAAAACACTAATGAATCTAAATCATTTTCCTGATCGTGGAGGATGCATTATGAACCCATTTCACCTAACTCTATTATAAAAATTTAAGTGTTATATCCATTTTTATTTAGTTTGGTTGTACAATTTAATAAATCTGAAATTTAAGATTGGTATCAGAAATTTAAGATTAACATGGATTTATAATAGTGTTTATATAAAATCTCACCCATCCTAAATTGGAGGTGAATATAAAATTTCACTCATCATAAAATTGGATTGTAAATTAGTTATTTTTATTTAAATAACAAATTTGGAATTTAGAATCAACTTGCATTTATACTAATTTAATTTAAGATTAACATGGATTTATAATAGTGCTTATATAAAATCTCACCCATCCTAAATTGGAGGTGAATATAAAATTTCACTCATCATAATTTAAGATTAACCAATCAGAAATTTAAGATTAACATGGATTTATAATAATGTTTATATAAAATCTCACCCATCCTAAATTGAGAGTGAATATAAAATTTCACTCATCATAAAATTGGAGTTTAAACCAGGTATTTTTATTTAAATAACAAATTTGGAATTTAGAATCAAGTTCCATTTATACTAGTTTAAGTGTTATATATTACCAATCATAAATTTAAGATTAACATGGATTTATGAAGTGTTTATATAAAATCTCACCCATCCTAAATTGGAGGTGAATATAAAATTTCACTCATCTATAAAATTAGAATGTAAATTAGGTATTTTGATTTAAATACCAAATTTGGAATTTAGAATCAACTTGCATTTATACTAATTTAAGTGTTATATCCTTTTTATTTAGCCTAGCTCAATTTTAATGAAATATGTGTTAATAGGAAATTTAAGATTAACATGGGTTTTTAATAATGTTTATATAAAATTTCACCCATCCTAAATTAATTGAAATTTAAGATTAACCAATAGGAAATTTAAGATTAACATGGATTTATATTAGTGTTTATATAAAATCTCACTCATCCTGACCCACACTTGAAATTTAAGATTAACCAATAGGAAATTTAAGATTAACATGGATTTATAATAATGTTTACATAAAATCTCACCCATCTTAAATTAATTGAAATTTAAGATTAACCAATAGGAAATTTAAGATTAACATGGATTTATAATAGTGTTTATATAAAATCTCAGCCATCCTAAATTAATGACCCACACTTGTCGGCACTTGACCACACTTGTTGGTTCAATATGAAATACATCTGAAATTTAAGTGTTTATATAAAACCTCACCCATCCTAAATTAATGAACCCGGCACC
>APFE030998281.1:0-28273 GCA_000404065.3 Pinus taeda | reverse complement strand
TTGAAATTGTGACCTGTAGTAGCCCTTTGTGTCCTCTTTGCAATGCCACCAGTCTAATTCAAATTGGATTCTCCAAGAAAGAGTTATGCACAATCTTCCAAGATGACCTGATTATACACCTTTCCAGAAGAGCGAACTTGTATGAAGTGCCACGTGTCACTGTTTCAGCCTATGGCACTAAAAAATATATACAAGAAACTACAGTATGTCCTCTTCTTGTAACTTACAAAATTTCAATCCGATGCTCAGAGAGAAAGCTATGACGATTTTCCCTAGGTCACCTGTTTGGAATGTAATTCAGGAGTCTGCAAAAAGACCAATTTCCTTATATCATATCTCCACAAATATAGCGTGAAAAGCTCTAACATTCAGAACCAAGGTTCAGTGCGATTTCGTATCAAATTGGTTTTTTTTCACTTCTGAAACGTCGCAAAAAAAAGATATAGCGAAAACGCCACAATGATCTATTTGGAGCAGCGAAACCCTAGGATCCAAAGCTTTGATACCAAATGTTATGAAACCAACTCACAAAAAGATAGAAAAGAGAGATCAACGCCTTAGAATTCAGCGTCTTCGAGGGGGAAACCTCCTTTACATTACACAAATGAAAAATTCTTTGATGATTCAAATGACAAAACCTCCTTTCTATATATAGAATTCTATGGAGTCACAATATAACCTAGCTGACCTAACAATAATAATATAAAGCGACAAAAATAACAATAGAGGGATTCTATGGGGCACAATAATAAAAATATGTGGACAATAGGGGCTTAGCAATATTAATAAGGGATACAACTACAATAGTAATGGGGTAATGACTAGTATTATAGGGACCTAACACATTCTAATCAAATACCATATCCTACTAGAACAAGTTTCTGAATAGAACATGATATTGGAATGTGTCAATACAAAGTTATAAAATGCATATATTTTCAAAAAATCCCTACCACAAAAAGAATTTGAATATCTTTGCCAAAAATATGGGGGTCGTTGCTCTTGCATCACATTAAGGCAACACATTGACAAGGTAGAAGCAACATGTGAGTGGGAGCAACATGAAAAGAAGCAACTTGATAGGGGGAGTACTTAGACACTCCATCGGTGTCAAAAGCGGAAAAAATGTTGCAAGAAGAGAGAATATTTCCATCAATGAAAATGGGGGAGATTGTTGGTCAATAATTTTCATCGACGTAAATATGGGAATTGTTGAAGATAATTATGACATGGATGATTGTTGAAGGTCACACTTGGATCCGTAATGAAGATACCTTAGCCCTTATCCTAGTCCCAATGAATGTATGCATGAACAAGCCTAAAACCCTAATTGAGACAATACTACAATTCTAGAATATTCATAAAGAAAAATATTTTATTTAACAATTGAGACATCATCTTGAAAAAACTCTTTCATATGTTGGTATAAGAATTTTTTCCTCTTTCCAACAAGCTATTACTTGTCCTCTAACACCTCTAAGTCTAAGAGAAAGCGATTTTTTAAAATAATATAACATATTCTTTACCCTAGCCAACCTAAACCTACTTGTACATGTCAGCCTCACCTCCAAGAATCATGTCCCTTAATTTATGATAAAAAATAAGTATAAATACAAGTGAAAAACTTCATTTCAATCTATCATTCAGTGAAGATCATTGTACAGATATAGCACAGGAAGAAGAGTTCACAACTCATGAACTAAGGAGTCAAAGAGGACATTGTTTAGGTTAATTTGGTGTTGTGTAACCTCTACGGCTCAGAAAAATAGAATAATTATTCCTCAAACCTATTTTTTCTATTGCAACCCAGTAAAAGACTTGGATCTGTGTCATTAAGCCTCAAACTAGTAGAATTAAGATTCAAAACTATGATCTTACACCTTGAAACTGTGATAGTAATACACATGTGGTAATAAAATCGTGGTGATACAATTGTGGAGGTGTGAAGGGTATCTATGGTAATATAATTATGGAGGATACGAAGGGAGTGATTGGGTTATATCTATTTAGGTTATCATTTGAAGAGTTGAAGAAGGTGTAGATATCTGAACAATGATACATTGGAGGGCTTGGATTTGAAGGATCATAACCTTGGAACCTTACCCAATGCATCAGACTTGTCACAAAAGTGAAGTAGCATTAGTAAGTCTAGATAGCTAACCCTTGGAGAAATCAGGAGGGTTGGGTCTACAACCGTACGTTGGACCAACATTCAGTTCTATGTTAACACTTTGAGAATAACTTGGACTTATTGTTGCCCTTTTTGGATATTGTTACTTTGGTCCTATGATCACATACTTAGATTGCAGTCCTATGATGAATAGTGCAAATTGATGGACAATGAATAGCAAAGAACATTGAAGGTGCTTGGATCTTTGGAGGAATAGTAAAATATTTTTGATAGTGAGGTATTAGAAACCTAGAATACTGAACTTGGAGGCGTGTACAAGTGAAGAGCTAGAAGATATTGGACAGTGGGCATATTGCAAATATGAAGCAGTCTTGTGGAGAACATGATTAGTTGATGAAGTAAGTATTTCATACACTCTATTTGTTAAATCATTGAAAGATTGAAGCCCTAGGAGGTGGTTGACCACCTCCTTCCATGATAGTGTCTTAGGAGTACATAAGAATTTTGAATCAGTTGAAAATCCTTCCCAAACTCTTCATTATTCATGTCCTCTTCAAAGATTAGCTATAGGTGGTGGAGATTTTGGTCACCCAGAGAAACCACTATTTGGAGCATTCTCTAAAGTAATATTTCAAGGGAATTTCCTACCAAAATTAGTGTAAGATCAAAATTATGAAGTCAAACCTAACATAATACATTCAATATATCCAAGATCACACTATGATCTACATGTTCATCAGATAATTTCCTATAGAAAGGTCATTGATTGGTTGGATAAAAAATAAATGGAACATTAAGGAAAGAATAGATATAGATCTAGGACTGAAAGGATTCCTCACAATAATTTTTTCTAGCTAGGAAGATAAAATGCAGTTTTACAAAGGAGTGTTTTACTTTTTTAGTAATTCTAGGCTTCTGATGCACTTTTGGAAAGATTGGTACTATCTTGATAATCAAGACTTCCTTGTTTCCTTGGTATGAGTTTGACTCTTTTCTCTTCCAATGTATTATTGGGAGGAAGCAATCCTTGAAGGTATTGGTAATGTCCTTGGTATCTTTCTCAATATTTTTGTGGGAACCAAGAAAGGGATATAAACATACTATGCAAGGATATATTTCTATATGAACAGTTCAAAACCTCTTTTAGATTAAACAACCATTTATTATTAGGTTAATATTTGAAATTAGGCAGTGAATTATCGAAATAACATATTTAGATGTAAGATTTGTTATGAAGATAAGAATATTTTTAGATACTATCCTCTAATTCCAAAGGATTTATCATAATTTAGTTAAAAAGAAAGAGGGTTTTGAAAAATTCCACTATACAAGAAAGAATTTAAGACCTCCGGGAGCCATAAGTTCTCGTCAAAATCCTAGATCTAGAAAAATTTTTACCTCCCTCCTCTCTTCAGATGGGATTGTAGAAAAATAATTTAATCACTCATACCCCAAGTTAGCTAATAAAAGTATTTCCATGTTTTTTACATGCTCAAAAAATGCCAAGAAAAGGAATCTAGATGGTAATCTACAACTTTTTATGCTAAAGGCACTAAATAGCTCATTAATAGAAGACAATCAAACTAGAGACCTTATATAATACACAAATATAGATGTTGAACATATAATTGGTCAGTAAAAGCCAATAAATATTTGTATTCAATTTTAGACCATCAAATAGATAATCCTCAATTTGGTATGGGTTCGTGAAATCCCATTTAGGAGTTCATATGCAATCTTCCAAACATCCCCTCTATATGGTTAAGGAAGATATAAAAAAGGGTCACAAGAGAACTAATACCTTTGTCCAAGAAAATGGAAAAACTTTAGTGAACTCATGGAAAACCATGCAAGCATCAGAGGTATTTCCTTGTTCTCATCCAAAAAAAAATTGAAGTTTTCATCCTAAATGTTCAAACGATAAGTATGTTCTTTTTTGTAATTACTGCTATTGTTAGTGTTCAATAGCTTGTTGTTGATTAGTAATAGTCCTAGTATGTTTGTTTGATAGGCCAATATTTGTAGTCCTTTTATGATGAATCAAAATTTATGGACCTTGAAAATTTGATTTACATGTCATTTTTCTCTAAGTAATGAAAAATTATTATAACACGCGCATGCACACACACGTATCTATGTGTTTGTGTGTGTGCATGCACTTCACTCTTTTCATTGATATGTTATAGTTTTATTTAATTTAATATCTTAATGAGATATTCATATAATTATTTTTTCTCGAAAGAAAAATTATAAATAAAAGAACAATTACATTATTGGAAATTGAATTGGATATTTCTTTTTTCTAATTGAGGTGACATTATTACTATTATATTATTGTTATTCTTCTTCTTTTTCTTCTTCTTCTTCTTCTTCTTATTATTATTATTATGATCGATTTCTTGAATTAACATACCAGTACAACATCCTCCCATACTTGGATGTAGAAATCCTTTTGATGCAATCATATGCCATTTATTTGTGAAGAGTTTTGATATTGATCTATATTATTATATGATGTTGTTCAATTTAAATTGTTCTTTTAATAATATGTTAATTTTTAGATGTAGGTAAATAACATTTGTTTTTAATTTAACAAATAAAATACATTTAATATAGATATATATATAGGACTGAATCCACATTTTCCAAATTTTGAGAAATATAAGAAAAAAATAACCCATTTTTATGGTATTCTCTAACTATTCTTTGTTTTGAGTCTTTTAACTGAAATATGATAGTATAATTGTTGGCAAGATTGTGATAATTTTATATTTAAATTATTTTTTTGACTAAATAAATGGATTCAACATCCTCAAAAATCCATGATGCTCATAGATTGTGAATATTACGCAACTTGAACTTGTAATTCTAACAATATCTATCATATTTGGAGCAAAATTGGCCATCAAATGTGTGCGAAAATATTGCAAAATGTAGAATAGTTAGAGTATGGATACTTTTATAGATTTTGTATGCTAAATTTAAATATAATATAATATTATTTAAAATAATGATTCACATAAACATAAATGTCCAAAATTAAAAAAAATAATATGATAAAGAATATGTTAGGAATATTCATAAAACAATGACAATATATAGATATTTGTTATTGGTATAAAATATCAAAATTCAAATATTGATGATCAAGATAATGATTTCCATTGAGACCATAATTGGTGTAATAGACATTATGAAAGGAAAAGTAATTACTTGGATTCTAGTAAAATCCTATTTATGTGCTCAAAAGTGACGAAAACCAATTCTAAGGGTCTAGAATATTGTACGCCTATTGGTTTGATTCCTGAAACCGTAGGTTATGGGCCCATAAAATTCAACAGAAATGGGTTCACACCCATGGTTCACTCCACCATTCCTCAATGCCCAATATTAATCCAATGTCTAATGAATAATGGTTTACAATTTCCTAGCGACCAAGAGTTTCAATCTCCTTGATAGCCTCAAAATTAATGGCTCAGATCTTTTGTGAGTATCAATGAAATTTATCTGTGTCAACATGGACACCTCCATACAACAACTAGTGATCCAAAGAAGCATAAAACTTGTTGTGTGGATCCTTTGCAATCAATAGATTTGACCAATTGATGAGGTAAACAACTTCGAGCTCATCAAATACCACCAAATCACAACTCTAGCCGAACCCCATTTTTCCTTATGGAATCCTTCTCGTAGACCCTGATAGTGTTATTAGGTGCAAACTGAGATTTAAAAAAACTTATCTCTTGGAGCGTGATGGGATGTGATTTGTTGAGGGCTCAAAATCTATGATTTAATGCTAGAAGATCTGTGGCACTGGAGGAGTGTAGAGTCCCTCTGGGAAAAATCCAATGCGCTCTCTCAACACTTCCTTCATGTGTCAGCTGACATATCTTGATTTGTCCAATATACACTACCATAGTTTGGATACTCCTCTCTATGTTGTGATTTGAATCACCCTACAATCGTAGCAACTCTCATCACTAAAGAAAAATATGATAAGCAGGTCATGGAAAACACAATAATTGAACATGGTTTGTATACAATAAACGCATGCATAGATTAAAAAACACATAGGATACCTAGATTCAAAATTAAATGTAAATACATATGGTGGCCTCTTAGGCCCTTAGTGTTATCTTGGCCTGATTTTACAACATACTAACCATCTACCTTAGAAAATTCATAGGATTCCTAAATATGCCAAAAATAAAAAATACCTATCATTTACAAACACAAAGAATGAATTCCTCTTACCACTACATATCTTTTAGAGGCTTCAAATATTCATTTACAATTTTAAAAATTAGAGGAAATTTTTTCCTCTTGCTACAAGTGCCACAACGTTCCTTCTAGAGGCTTCCATAAATCTAATTTGAATTTAGGGGAAGGAGGAAGGGGATTTTTCCCTTTTATCATATTCCCATGGTAGAAAATATCCATGATCTCTTGATCATGTAATATCATTGTTGGATCTCATTCATCTCAATCTCATTATTTTTTCTTGTCAGGTATCATCAACCTTCTAACCCCACTTAGTAGTCAGCTGCAACCAAGCCTCCATAAACACCTCACCAATCTCTCTCCTCTACTTGCTTTTTTGGTATCATAGATTCACCTCCTTTGGAACCTCTTAAGCATCCTATATTCGTATGGTTATTGTACTCTATTTACCTCTCAATAAATTCACTAATTCTCTTCCTCCAACATATACAAAAAAATTTCCTACTCAAATATCACTTGAAGTAAGCTAATTCTAGGTGTCTAGAAAATTATACCCTTGGTGATTCAATTCTTAAACATATGGGTTATGGGCTAACCAAACTCAATGGCAATGGGCTTGCATCAATGCTTCAACTGTAACATTCCTCGAATCTGGGGCTTACCATGATATATGAAGAATGTGAGTCATTAATTTATGGGTCACCAAGCACTTTCATATCCTTGACAACCTCAAAGTCAATAGCTTATATATTTGGTGACTATCGATGGCACTGGTCCCTGCCAATGTGGAGCCCTCTATACAATAATCCATGGTCAGAAGAGTGACAACCCATATCATGTGGATCCTTTGAAATCTTTGGTTCTAATTAACTGACAAAATTAATGACTCTAGGCTCATCGGTTACCACCAGATATTGACTTTGGCCAACCCCCTTATTTCCTAAAAGACTCCTTCTAGTGGTACTTGATAATGTTATTGAGTAAAAAATAAGATTTCAAATGGTTTCCCTACCAAATCCTAATGGGATGTCATTGGTCGATGGCCAAACAACCATAATTTGAAACAAGAATATATGTGAAAGTTGAGGAGTGAAGAGTCCCTCATGGCCAGAACCTTGTGACAGTTTATGAATGAACATATTGGCATTCGCGTGCAAAATCTAAATGTGTTTTGTTAACTCATCCACCATGTGCTAGCTGGCACATCCTAGTTCGTGTACTATGCACTACCATCACTTGGGCACTCCCATCTATCTTGTAACTTCAGCCACCATACAATCTCAAAAATTTTCATCTCTTAGACATAATATAATAATCAAACCATAAAAAATATAGCAATTAAATGGGGTTTGTATATAATAGAAACACACACATATTTAAAAACACATAGGATAGTTGGATTACAAATTAAAAATAGTTAAATAACGCATCCCCTTAGGGCGTAAGTGTCATCTCAGCCTAATTTTACATTATATTGGATTCCTACTTGAGAAGATTAACAGGCTTCCTAAATATTCTAAAAATAAAATCACTTCCTCTTGTCATGACACACCTTCTAGGGGCTTCTGTGATTCATTTACAATTTACAAAATTACAGGAAATTATGTCCTCTTGCTACTAGTGCGACGATGATCTTTTTGTAGGCTTCTGAATATAAGATTTGATTTGGGGGACGGTTTGTGCTTTTTAATCTAAAAGTTATTCAGACAAGAATTCCAATATCACTATAGTTTTGATGACAAAGTCTAGGATGGTCAATATTGTGAGAAACATTTTGAAATTGAGATCTAGTTTAGGTATACATAGGACATTTTGAGAGAGAGTGTTTTTCATATTTAGCCATTTTAGTGTCATAAAGATGGTAGAATATTTTGGATCATAATGTTTTGGGAATTTCCCGATGCGTGGTTTCACTCTGTAGGTTGTGAGAGTTTGTTCTTATTTAAACAATGTTTATTTTATTCTTTACAATCTTCAAAATTGAGAGATACTATTTATATTCTATAATAGGGACAAATATCTCATTATATTATCCTTCAATTCTTTATTACACCATAAATTCGCCATAAATTCTTTATTACTAATATTTAGCAAAGTGAAACCTTTGTGAACTCACTAATGATTTGTCCAATATTTGGAATCTTTTCTCCATTATAACATGACTTGTTCATGATTTTGGTTACATATTAAATAAATTTTGGTGAGCCTCTTATCATAGATGTTGTTTATTATGTTTTTTCAATGATCTAAGTCATGGAAAGTATTAATTCTATAATGTTAAGAAACCAGCTCCCAAAAAGATAGAACACATAGATCAACAACTTCAAAATCAGCCTCTTTGAGGGGGCAACCTCATTTACATTACACAAATGAAAAATTCTTAGATGATACAAATGATAAGACCTCCTTTCTATAAATAGGAGTCTAAGGGATCCCAATACAATAATAGTATACATAACAACAATATTGTCGGGGTACAACAATAATAATAGTGGGATTGAATGGGGCATAATAACAACATGGAGACTATATGGGCACAATAATACAATAAGAGTGTTGCACTAATAACAATAAGGCATTACACTATTAGTATAGGGACCTAACATGCCCCTCTACATCAAAAAGTGTTCTCATGAACACTTGAGTAGTTCTAGATGGTTATGTATAAAATTCTCATCCTCCCATGTGGAATCTTGAGTAGGTAAGTTCTTCCACTTGATGAGATACTCTAAAATTGATCGATTTCGTAGCTATCAATTTGTTGTTTTTGTGATTGCTTCTAGTTCCAATATGATTTTTCCTTCCTCGTCAAGTTCTAAAAATATTGTTTGAACTGGGATCTTCTCATGTATAAGCTTATTTAAGCATGAAACATGGAAAATTGGGTGCACTCGCAACGATGCAGGAGGCTCCAATTTGTATGCCATAGCACTAATGTTTTATAACACCTTGTATGCACCATAATACTTTGGTGATAATTTATTATACTTCTTAGCTTGGTTGAGGGATGTTTGTTTGTATGGTTGTAGTCGTAGAAATAACCAGTCACCTACATCAAAACTTCTTTCGGTGCATTGTTGACCTGCCCATTGTTTCATTCTATTTTGAACCAAAGTGAGGTTATCAATTAAGAGTTTTGGAACTTGTTGTTGATGCTCAATGTGATCTTCCACTACTTGAGTGTTAGAATTTTCTTTTAAAGATGATGTGATGGACAGTCGATGATATCCATAAAGTGCCATAAATGGGGTCATTTTTGGTACAGTATGGAAGCAAGTGTTCCACCACCATTCAGCTAGAGGTAACCACTTGACCCATTGTCATTGTTTATCATAAACAAAGAAATGAAGATATCCCCCCAAACAATTTTTCACTATCTCAGTTTTCCCATCAGATTGAGGATGATAAGATGAGCTATGAGCTAACTGAGTACCCAAATATTCCACCTCTTGTACTCCAAATAAACATTTGGAGATTTTTGCACATAATTTTTTCTCCTCCAATAGTTTGAGCACTATGTTAACATGTTGAACATGATCCTTCCAAAACTTTATGTAGATTAGTATACCATTAAAAAATACTAACACAAATTTTCTAACGGTGTGTTTGAAAATGGAATTCATCAAACCTTGAGATATATAATATGCATCGGTAAGGCCGAAAGGCATGACAAAAAATCATAATTACGCTCATGAGTTCTAAATGTTGTTTTTGGAGTATCTTAAGTCTTCATTCTAATTTGATGATATCTTGAATGAAGATCAAACGTGGTGAAGTAAATTGCTCCATGTAATTCATCCAATAATTCGTCAATGACAGGAATGGGAAAATTATTTTTAATAGTAAGCTTGTTGAGATCCCTATAATGTGGACACGTGCGCCATGAACCATCCTTCTTGTGTACCAATACAACAAGAGTAGAGAACGAAATTTTACTAGGTTGAATTATACAAACCTCTAGCTTTTCTGTAACCGTACATTCAATTTCACTCTTTTGGGCATATGGATATCTATCAGGCCTGATGTTTGGGGTAAAACTTACTGAAATTAAATGAATAGCATGATCATGATCATGAATAGGTGGGAGGCCTTTGGGAATCTCAAATCCCTTGGAATGATTGTCCAAAACATTTTGGAGATATATTGAAATAGATGATTTCGATGTGGGAAGCTCTAGTGAACATAATTTTGCAATTACACCTCATTGTTATTTCTTTAGAAGCTTTGTCATGCTATTAGAGCTAATTATGTTTCCCAATTTCCCTTCGATACCCCTTAATTCAACTTCCTTTCCTTCCCAAAAAAATTCAAGAAAAGTTCTTGAAAATTAAAACCTATCGTACCCAAAGATTGTAGCCATTGGACTTCTAGTACAACATCTGCACCACCCATTGGAATGGAAAGCATTGGACTATTCAAGACATATTCTCTCATGGATAGCTTGATATTATGACACTTTCCAGATAAATTTATGGTTCATTCATTTGCAACCATTACTTAAAACTAGGGTGCTGCATATACGAAGCAATTAAATTCCTTGGCTATCTTACAACGAATAAGATTATGGGTAGTACTCGTATCAATCAACACTATTATCTTTTTATTCTTCATATGCCATTTTATCTTGAGAGTTTGAGGAGTGGTAATTCCTGTCAATGCATTACAAGATATGGTCAAATTCATTTCTTCATTCTCTAGGATTGGTTCCTAGTCTATATCCTCTTCTTTTGACATTTCTTGTTCCTTTTCTTACTCCACTTCCCCATCTATGTAAATTGATTTCTTCTCAAAACAGTTATCACCTTTAGTGTATTTTCTATCACAATTGTAACAAAGCCATTTTTCTCTTTTTCCTTCAAATTATTGTGGTGTTAACCTTGTAGGTGGTGAAAGGCTAGGAGAAACAACACTTCCATATTTATAGTTGTGAGTGGTAGGCTTCCTTGTTGCCATAATTTTGCTTTTCATATTTCTTTCTAGCCTGAATGCCCTCTCCAATGAATTAGGTTCCCAAAGGTGAACCTCATTTTTGATGTTATCCTTTAACACATAAATCATATGCTCCTCTTGAATACCTTTTACCCCTATATTCAATTTTTGGGTGTCCTCAATGTGCTCCATCATTGAACCCTTTTGTTTGAGATTTATCAATTGGCTAAAAAATGTGTCGTTTTTTGTATCCCCATAATGTGCTATAATTTCTTCCATAAAAATTGCCCAAGTGATAAAACATTTATGAGAGAAAAGCCATCAATACCATATAAACTAATTTGTTTTGCAAATATAAAGTTGCAATGCATACCTTTTGTGTGTTTTGCACATTATGGAGATCAAAATATTGCTTCATTTGTAGTATCCATGTTACAGGATCCCTGCCATTAAACTTCCTCATATTGATGTTTGGAATAGGGTGGGTCTTCAATCCAACATTAGAGTCCATGAAATCATGATTAACGTTTCTTTTGTTCTCATCATGAGTTTCCTTTACTACCCTTTCACCATCAGTAAGCATTTCTTGTAGTAACTTTGTCAAATATGTCATCAAATATTCCATGTTTCCTTTAAGTTTTTCCTATACCATCCATCATAGCTTCCATGAAATTTTAATTCCTTCAAACTATTTTTTCAACCCAACTTATGCAAAAGTTTAAAAAAACTACACACCTTTCTTTCACTTTATAGGAGCTCGACAATGAATCTGGTGTGTATCTGTAATTTCTGTCCAACGTCTGAAATTGTGTCCTGTTGTATCCCTCTAAGTCCTATTTCCAACACCACAATTCTTATCAATATTGAATTCTCCAAGGAAGAGTTATGCTAAATCTCCCACAATGACCTCATTATAGACTGGTTCAATAGAGAAAATTTGTACAAAGTTCCACGTGGCATTCTTTCGAGCTTAGGACCTGGAACTGATACAAAAATAACTATATGTCGTCCTCTTTCTTTGACCTTTTAGGAATTTTGAATCTGATGCTTGGAGAGAAAGTTCTGAAAATTTTCCCCAGATCACCTATTTGGGATGTAATTCGAAGGCCGGAAAAAACCCTAAATGCCTTGGACCATATCTCCAAAAATATAGCAAAACAAAGATCTGAAATTTGGGGCCGAGCTTCATCAAGATTTCGTATCAAATGGGGTTTAGTTTTAAAGTCTAAAACTTCGTCGAAAATAATTACAGTGAACATTCCACAATGAACTATTTGCGATGGAATTCTCGAGCTTACAAAAACCCTAACTTCCCTAGATGATATCTCAATAAATATAGCGAGAAAAGTTCTGAAATTCAGACTCGAGGTTCAGAACAATTTTGGCTCAAATGGGTTTTCTTTGTAGCTTTGGAAACTTTGTAGATAAAATGTTACATCAGAAATTCCACGATGACCTATTTGGACCAGCAAAACCATAGAATCCAAAGCTCTAATACTAAATGTTATGAAACCAGCTCCCAAAAGGATAGGATATATAGATCAACGAATTCCAAATCAGCCTCTTCAAGGTAGAAACCTCCTTTACATTACACAAAGGAGAAATTCTTGGATGATACAAATGACAAGGCATCTTTTCCATATATAGGAGTCTAAGGGTTCCCAATACAATCAGAGCCTACATAACAATAATACTGTAGGGGCACAAAAATAATAATAGTGGGATTCAATGGGGAATAATAATAACAACATGGGGGCTATATGGGTACAGCAATACAGTAAGGGGGTTGCACTAATAACAATAAGGGGTTACGTTAGTAGTATAGGGACCTTACATATAAGGAGGATAAGATAGGGTATATTTCTTTTAATTCTGATATTAGAAATTAAAAAATTATTTTTGATTTTGTCTATTTGTCTTCAGCATTGTATAGATATATCACATGACGAAATATCATGTCCATATAAGATAATGAGAGTGATGAGAGTTACAAAATGAATTATTTATTATCGGATAACTAAACATCCATTAATTTATAGTTGTGTTCAAGTCCATAATTAGATTTTTTCCATTGATTCATCATTTTCTCAATACTAGAACTACATAGGATTTTTTGATGAATAACATTTCAAGATATTCAGATGAAGGAACTTCCTACAAAATATTGTCATCACATATAAAAGCATTATAGGTGATCCCTTTAGATTTAATTATCATAACCATTATCCTCAATGTTCACATTCATATCCATATTATATTAGGAGTACTTAAGGATTCATAGTTTCTTACCAAGATCATAGGGACTCCTTTCCATAAAAATAACATCATTTGCATAAAAAAGAAGGAAGAAGATAGTACCAACAAGGATTAGAATGGAATAACTTACATCTTCTAAATTATCTTCAAGCGTCTCACTGTAGATACCACAAATGGTAAGCAATAAGGGACAACCATAACTCACTTGTGTATTGGATTTGATTCCCCCTATCTAATAATATTTATTCCTTACCATGGAAATACTATTCGTACAAAAACTTGTTACAATATCTCTCAAATCAAAAGGAAATTTTATATATTATAACTTATTTCAAAGGTTACTCTTAGGAATTATGTCAAATAAGTTTCTATAATGAATAGAAAAATGAAGGATAATAGTTTAATTATCACGAGGATTCCCCACAATCATTGTAATCATAAAATGTTGAACTATAATTCAATGAAATCCTCTAAACCTAACTTTTCCTTTAGCTTTTTTCTATGGATTTCTAGTCATATACCAATATTACATTTCAAAATAATTTTGTATAGCTTGGCTAAAATATTAATAATCATATCCATAATGTAATTAAAGGGATTGGTTTTATCTCGAGTTTTAAAATTATGGACAATGAGGCTTTGATTTTAATATTTTGGTAAGCCCTATTATATACTATATAAAATAGCTTAGATGTGTGATGGATGTGTACAATATCTCCAAATTGATGTTTTAGCTCGATATGCTTTGATGTGCTTAGTTTTCCTTTTTGTAATTTTCTTAATCTCAAACTTTACATCTTCCATAAAAGAAACTTCATTCTTTATAGAAATATTTTGAACATCGTCCCTGATCATAAGGTATTCAAAAATATTTTTAAGCTAGTGATTCTAGACACTCAAGTAAATAATACTATTTTCTTTAGATTAATGTGTCAAAATATGCCTCAAAAATTTCATAGAAACTAGCTTTTATAGATGCAAAAGATTTTATTTCTTTTTATTTATGTAATGAAATTTTTTCCTCTTAATTAATGTATTCTATATGTTTAACATATTAGATGCTAAGGATTCATTGGAAGCATCCTTAATAGATTTTGTAGAAATTTTACACAAATTATTGTACAAAGGATTCATTGTACTATTTTGATTTTAAATATTATCTTTATAGATAAATTTCTAATGAAAGTAGAGAGGGGTTTCAATAAAATTCCAATAGAGGTATTCAATCTTGTTTGAATATGATATGACATTTAGTTAACATTTTTACTCCTTTATGATAGGGTTCAAGAGCATGGTAAATTAGAAAATCAAAATACAACTTTTGGTTTTACATGAGCATATTTGATATCAAATAATCCATCACACTACCACCTATTCCATGGACACAATTTGGACACTTGATTAGATCATTGCAAATTCTTAAATATTGATAATTTTAGAGGTGGGTTAGCTCAATACCAAACAAATTCTTAGTCATTTCTTTAAAATTTCCTTCATAAATATTAGCTAAAAGAAGGTCATCATCTAGCCATTGTGAATTACCATTGGAATCATTATTTAAAATAATAGATTTATTAGTCATAGTTAAAGTACTGAAGTATCCTTCAATTAGGATATTGCCTTGAATGGTTGTACTATAGATATATTGTTCTAATATATTGTAGAGAAAATTTTTGTATATCATTTTCTTTTAAAAGGTAGATCTAATAGCTGTGAAATAAAATATTTCTATCTAAATCATCTTATAATTAATATCTAAAACATGTATCAATATATATTTATTAAAAGGCTCCTTTTGATGAAGTCACAAATGTGAGGAGAAATGTAATTTTTTATGAAAAACCTATGCCTATAATATCTATATAAGAGGACTCCTTGTTCCATGTCAATCATATGGAAAATCCATTCAATGATAGGACCTATTTTCTTCATTCTTCCAAGTTCTAAAAGTAAATTATATTAAAATTTCACATAATATCCAACTAGGAATTGTCTTCAATGAAAACCAGAAAAATTTGCAAGAGGTCTAGAATGTCTCAAAATTCAAATTATTTTTATTTTTATTTTCTTTACCCAATCCCCGACAATTATGCTTTTCATTATAATTATTTCCCATTTTATTTATTTATGTTTGTTTTCTATCTTATTTTGAACTAGATTCCTTAATTCATATCTATATTCTAAAATAAGGTCTTCTTTCATAAACATTTTTTACCTTTTCAAAATTTATTTGTTGTTGAGCATTCTATATTTGTAATCATAAATTTTTACTTTATCCTAGATAAATATATTCTTATGTTTAATTATATTTCGACAATATGTTAAATTGAACATGGATCTAAAAAATGTTAGACACGCAAGGAAATGGACTAGTTAACATTGTTGATTCCTTTGTTGTATTTCATCTTGTTCAAGTTGTCATTTGCTTGGGACAACATAAATTTTTTCCATTGTATCTGGTAAATATATTCAAACATCAATTATAGTGTTTTTGTTAATTTTTACCATATTGTCAATATTATAGAATATAATAGTGTTTAATAACTCTAACACTTCATCAATTCGATCCATTTTCCCACCATTCAAATTCAAACTAGGTAGACGAAAGTTGTCATATTCTATGATAAATCACCATTTACAATGCAATTCCTCTCAATTTTATAAGTACAAATAAAGTTACAAAATAACTATTTGCGAGTTATCTATTCATTGATACATTTAATTCATCTTCAATATTCTCGTAGTCAGGCTACATGGGAGTAGTATCGATATTATTCATCGAGTAAATGAAACTACCAGACCTTGTCGCAAGCACGTTTATGAATACAGAAGAATGAAGACCATCTCTATGTGTGCGATAATGTAAAACTTGTTTCCTCCCTTACGCCCAAAGTGATACAAAACCACACATTTGTATTGGCATTGATGTAACCATTCTAGCACATGGGATATGTCTTCAAAAGCGTTTAACGGATTTCTTTTGGAATTCCATTTAACAGTTATTAGCCTTGTCATCTTCCATGCCTGGTCTATTGTGTCTCCTTGCTAGCCAAATTTTTGTTTGTTTTTGTTATCTACTTGTTGTGAACACTTAAAATGTTAGCAGAATTCAATGATATTGAGCATAATTATCTATGTCAATCAAAAGCTTACACTCATAACTTCTGATAAAATGGAAAGAATGATAAGAAAAAATTATGATTATTGATCCAATGATAACTTTGGACAAAAAAGGAAAAATGATAACAGAGAATTATGATTTTTAATCCAATCATAACTTTTGACAAAAGGGAAGGAATCATAACAAGAATTATGATTGTTGATTAAATCCTAAAAGATTCTACGATCTAACCATACTTTACTTTGGGATAAAATCAAGAGTTTCCTCTCCTTTTTCATGAGTCAACAATGGAGAGCTGATAATGAGCACAAAGGTGCCATTCAAAAAAAAAGAAATGACTAACATAAGTTAGTAGTCGATCAACCACACTCCCTAGAGAAAATATGACGTTAAATTCCTAGAACAACATCATGATGAGAAGGGTAAATCTCTAGATGAGCTGGAAAGTGTTTACACAGTCATGGACATTGTAATGAAGTGTCTCGAAGAGAGAGTAATGTCCACGAATACACCTATCTATGGAAAAAGGATGGTAATGAAATGGGTGTATACGTGGTTAAAGAGAGCAAATGAAATGTTTAGAAGTCAAAAGCTAGAATGGTGACTGAAATCACAACCATCCTAATATCATGTACCTTCTCTTCTGAAGTGCATCCTCATTGATTTGAGAGTCAATAACGAAAGTTAAGTTACAAGACTAGAGTAGTAGATTTATTTTTTAGTGAGAGTGAGACAAGTTTGGTCAACCACCTACATGGGAATTGTCATTGGACTATACCTCCTTCACATCATGTTCCTTCTCATATTGGTGGTGGAATGGTAGAGGAAGTGTACATAACCAACCTGCCAATAGTAGCTTCACCTATGACAAATTCATCAACATGCGCTTGTCGCACGATCAAGTATGCTGAAAAATACTCCACATTTATTGAAACTAACTAAAAATTTCTAATATTTAGACTACATATCTCAATGAATTTCTCTCAAAGTCTGGGGTGAGAGTCGAGGAGGATGCAGGAAAGCTGTGAGAACATGTGCATAAAGATAGAGAACCAGTGCAAGTAACAAATGGGTACACAATATGGAGATCCACAAGAGTTCCTCTCGTATACAAACACAAATTTTATAGTCAACTAAGTATGGGAATGGGAATGGGAATGTTGGCGCAGAGATTGGGCGCACACGGAGGAATTGACAAATGCCACCAAAATTGTGGCTCTCAGGTAATCAATCATTGGACGAGTTACTTGTATTGATATTACTGTAAGACACAAATGAAAATGGAGAGTATATTTTAACTAGTGTGTGATACATTTTTCATTAGAATGGTACACACAAATATATTAGTTTATAGTTTTTTGGTTTTAATTTTTAAGAGCCTTTTTCGACTTTAATGATTTATTTCCAATTTATTTGTGATTTTTAATTTTTTCTCTTAAATGGAAAATACAAATTGACATAATCATTTTAAAGATTATTTTCCAACTCAACTTTATAAAATATATAATTATTATAACTTTAACATTTCACTACACAACGTCCACGGGGTGTGCGGCTTGTTAGCCCATGAACGTACTGCTAAGGTTTTTTGTGGGGCCGTTGGGGCGTAAGGGGGGGTCATAAGTTCAATCTCTTTTTTAACATGTGGGGGAGGTGCAGTTGTACTTGGAGGTTACAGTGGCAGTAGTGGGTAATCGACTTTGTCACATGACTAAAAAAACTGTGCGGAGTTACTGATTCTATTAATTATTAATTAAAAAAGAAAATCACTACATAAAGCATCATTTTATGGATTTCAATTTCCTCTTAAAAATTGTTTTCATTTTGATTAGATCTTATATAGTTAATAATTGGAAAATATAATTTCTTCTTGTCTTTGTTGTGATTTATTCTATGTACAAGAATTTGTTCTTAATATTTGGAAGCTTAGGACTAGAGATTCTCTCCAATTAGTTAGCCTCTTAGATTGGTGTGTGGTCCAATTATTCACTCAACTCAGAAATTGTACATCCAAGTTAGACTACTTATCTTTATACATAGTCCGATATATTTATATTGTATTATTATTTTAGTGTGAATATAATTGTGACTGCATTTAGAAATTATTTGTTGGTATCCGAGCCCGTTTGAGCCAAGGCGTTGGCCCCTCCTAGGCCGAGGGAAATAAGAGAGTATATCTGTATTATTTTAGTTTGTTTGTCGGCCAGATTATTAAACTTCTTGTGGAGTTTATTAGAGAGGAATCAAGTTGAGTTGTATCATGGGGCTACGTGCAAGTAGCCTAATTCCAATGTGTCTTTTGGGAGAGTTTGTTAAGCGAATTTGAAGTCGTGTGATCGTGACCGTGAGATGCAACATATCGTTGTTCCATATGTTTGCGATCAATGTTTAGACTCTCTACCATAGCGCTTTCCTGGTGACTGGTGTGTGGAAACTGGTGCTTTTCCGGTACGTGGAAAATATTATCAGTTTTCCCGCGAAATTGGACACTACAGAGAAATGACATGTAAGTGATATGATTGTTTAGCGCTGACGGTTTGTTTAACAACCCAGATCTGGTATTCCAGAGCAAAAATTGGTACTTCGAAAAGGAGTTTCAAAAGTATCAACATTTTGCATTACATGAAGATTTGTAGAATGCGAGCAAGGTGTATGATTATGTAAACGAATATTTTTGTCATCCATGGAACGAACATTGGAAACTGCTAAAGATCGACACAGAAGGATCTTCGTCATGGTAGCGAAGGAGTGGAGGACTGCGTTTACTTCAATTCTGTGATTGGTGTGGTTTTTATCGGTTTTGATTCCTTTGAGAACATAAAAGATTGGTGGCCATTCAAAGCTCTTGTTGCTGCATTTAGGTGCTTACCAAACCAAATTTCACAGGACAAATTTTCTTTATGCTGGGAATGACCAAATTCTGAATGCCCCTTGCGTCGTTAGTGGGAGTTGGGATATTTTTGTTGGCATTCTATGGATGTTTGCCTGACTCTGCAATGGATCTCCCAAGTGGGTTGGTGAAACATATAGAATGTCACTAAGAACTAAAAGAGACATGCCAGAATTTTCCATATTACAAATTGGTCCAACCGTTGGCTTTGATCCGACTCAAGTTACTCAATTGTGTTGGCATCCCAGGGTTTTTTTGTACAAGAGTTTTCTTACAGACGCATAGTGTGAGCATCTTATTTTCTTGGCAAGGGACAAGTTACAAAAGTCTATGGTTGCATACAATGAATCAAGGGAAAGTCTTATGAGCGAGATCAGAACAAGCTGAGCAATGTTCTTGAATAAATCTCAGGACGAAATTGTAGCAAAAATTGAGGACAGGATAGTAGCTTGGAATTTTCTTCCAAAAGGAAATAGCGAGGTTATGCAAGCTTTTCATTATGAACTTGGCGAGTTGCATCACATTAATTCACATGCTATAGACCGAGGAGCCGCTGTCTCCCAATCGATTTTGCGTCTTCAATGGGATTGATATTCGAGGAGTGATGTTTGACGCAGTAAGTCGCTTCTTCTTGTATTCTAGCTATTGGTGTCTTTACTCCGAGTCATGAAATTAGTTTTGATCTTATGTGCAATGAAAGGATCGTGTGGAATAGGCTAGTGTTTATTGATGCAACACTAATACCTAGCTGAGATAGAAATTTGGTTGTTTATGGTTGTTTGTTCTTAAGCCTGATTGTTTGTGCGTGTATTTGGTAAATGATAATCTTTGTGGCGAAAGTATTTTGGAATTAAAATTTTTATACATATTGAGATTAGCCACCTCAATATCAAGTTATTTTTGTTAGAATTTTCTACTCTAACAAATGACAGGAAAGTATGGAGATCCAAGATTGCTATCAATAATGTGAATGAATACTTTCATGAAATAGCGCAGAGCTTTTCGAAACTTTTTCGAAGGATCATGTGACAGGGTGTGGCATAGAAAATAATTTTGGAAGCAATATGTAAAAAAACTGTATTGGTTGTGGCAGCAAATATATAGGGATAGACGACAAAGCTAAAATTGTGTGAAGAATAAATCAAGCTAAATATTATGTAGTAATGTGAATCACATATGTATTAGTAATAAAGTATAATGTTTTGTAAAGATATTTGGAAAGTATGTATTTGGTAATTCCTTGTGTTGGAGTGTGTAATGTAAGTGTGATGAAGCATGTGTACCCCCCATAAAGTTCATAGCAACCTTAAAACCACTCCGGAAGTGCAAGTTTGTGCTAAGTTGGAAACCACTTTGCAGTGTAGGTTTGTGGTAATCCATCAACAATGTGTGAGAGTAAAGTGGACAGGGATTCCTGTAGGCATGTTTTGGGGTTAGCCAATAAAACCCTCGGCATGGTTTACGGTAAGTCGATAAAACATAGAGAATGGTTATGGGTAACTCAAGAAAACACATGATGATGATGAGAGAGGGGGATTTATAGGTATAGGTAGATGTACACGTATGATAATTGTTGACTCATCCATGCATATCAAGGACATCTTAGTAGACTAGAGGTTGTAGCGGTTGGTACTCATTCATTTTGGTAGATGGTTGTTCTTTTATATGGGCATTGAGATTTTATATTTATCATGTTTGTAAACACCTAGACCACAATTAGGCTTTGTCGATTGAGATCAAGAAAAGTAATTGTAAACACCCCTTGTGAAAAGTAAATGCTAGTAACTAGTGAAGTAATTATGAAACAAAGACTTTATTTAAAAATGTGTAATTCTGTTGTTAATGTTTTATTAATAAAAGACAGTTGTGTTGGTACCATGTGGAATTGAGTTATTATTAATCATAGTTAGTAACTGGGAAATCAGTTACCCTAACTACCTGGAGGTAGTTGAAACCCCAAGGAAAAGGGGAAAGATGCCAAGTCTGGTTAGGATCAGAGGGCAGAGAAAAAAATGATGATGAAAGCTATGCTGGTTAGGATCAGATAGCAGAAGTGGAAAATGAATTTTCCTGTGCACGCTACGTCTGGTTAGGATCAGATAGCGTTGACTGGCGAAGTCCAGTGATACTGCGGTCGAGTAGGACCTGCAAGTGCTTGGGGGTGGAAGCTTAGAGAAGACTTCCTACGGATGGGAGGATTGACAAGCATTATAAAGAAGTTTGACACAGAAGCAGGTATGGCTTCTTGCTTATGTAAACTGTTAAAAGTTGAATTGTTTATTGTTGTTCTGTACAGAGAAAAGTGAAAATAAGCTAAATGTTAACTGCTTCTATTATGGGATAGTGTCGAGAAAATAAATAGGATACTCTGTGTACATTATGGACAACAAATCCAGCCTTAGGGAAATAGGCACGAATAACTGTGTAAATTAAATAACAGAGTCTGCGGCTACAACACTCTAATGAAACCCTTGTAAGTATTCTTTAAGTGTTGTATTTACAGTATGTTTACCTACTCGGACAGAACCCTGTATATACGAAACAGGAATGAGGAAACACGAATGAGTTTACTCAAAAGCTGGAGTAGTGATACATGCAGATATATATATATATATATTAACTATATAGCAAAAACAACGAAGCATATAGTCATTTGTAACTTGAATAGGGTAAAACCCTGGAATATATGTATGCACCGAAAATATAACCTTATAAACATGAGTCGGGCCGAAAGGCACAGACATTCTGTGCGTAATACAAACGAAAGAGGTAATGGAGCTATCAGTATAAACAAAGTTAATCACAGAAATTACATTATCTCTTTGCTTAACCGTCGAAGACAGGAATAACTTTCTGAGACAGTACAGTAAACATTCTCATCGAAATAACTGATAGAGAAACGCATATATGAATGATAACATATAAATAAATTACCATTGCTTATTTCTGTTATTAAATGCAATGATGAGAGAAAAGAATGAGTGCCGAGGCCGGCCATGGTAATCACACATAATATGTAACCCTTCGGCCGGTTAACAACAGGCATCCGCTACGATGAAACCCCTCATGCCGAGCCATGGCTTACGCTTGGCTGGCTGAGGCATCGAGCTGGACAAATACAAACCCCATGCCATTTTATTAAGCAAGAAAAACCAAACTAGAATAGTGAACCTGAGCACAAATACACAGATGCATTCAACTTGGAAAAATCGCCATCAAACTATATATATGGAAGAGCGAATGCCCTCAGTAATGTAAAGACACAGTATAAATCAAAACCTGAATTCATTAATTATCTGCGTATCTATACAATGGAAACCACCGAGTCAAACCCTTACGGGTCAAGAAATTACAACTCCAAATGAAGTCATGACTACGTTCTGGAGAACCAGCAATCCCATACAAAAAGAGGGTAAAAGTCTACAGAGTATTGAAATGAAAGCTAAGGCTAGAAGGCCTCTTGGCGGAGAAGTTCCTAACTGGGTGATAGGAACTGAGCAAACCCGCCGTCCCTATCATGGGAATAACCTCTCAGTACAGGCCCGAGACGAAAACTTAAAATGAGAACTAAGTCTCCGAGACTTACCAGAGATTGTCGATTAGAAACAAGGGGCAATCCCACTTCCTTGAGAATTATCTCTGCCTGTCCGGAGGAAGTGACAACACCCACCTGTGTAAATTAAACAACCAAATCTTAATACCTGTGCAGAGGAAATGTGAGACAACATTGAAACTGTAATAGAACCTCAGCCATGGAGAAATCTCAGAGACTGTACCTTGAGCTCAGAAGGAATTTAATGTTACCTGAATAAATAAACAGAGGTTATGCTTTGAAGAACGATTACCTTCATAACGGTGGAAGGCCGAAGACCTGTGTAACCACAGAAGAATGCTAAGGAGTAGTGTTCTGCCAATACACTGAAGAATGCGAAAGTGAAATAAAACAAGCGCCGAAGGCGGAATTCATCTATATATAACAGAGACCATAGTTACCGTTTCGTGGCATCGTGAGAGCCCTTGATCTGCAGAAGGACGATCTCCACCGTCGGATAGCCGGTGAACCTCCAAGTAGCTTTGGCGCGAAGCTGCCTAGCCAAGCGGCCAAGCTGTAAAGCACCGTGTGTCACATGGGCTAGTGACATCCAGCCGTTGAGCTCATCAAATGGATGGAGATGCATCAACTGCGGCAGAACCGGACAGCGCACAGCAGGCTCGAGGTATCTCGGGAGAGGTGGCTTTAAAAGGTAAATAAATTGCACAGTATGCGGACCTTTGTACACAGAACATGACGTGGAATGATCTTTGTAAACCTCGTAACCTTTATATAAATATGGACTGTGTATTGTGCGCACCTTATAGACATAGATATAGTTAATGTCATCACCTTTGTATATTATGCACCCATTCGGTGGTTCTTATGGGTAAATCAACATGGTATTATAATGTATATATGTGTAGGATTATTGATGATGTAATTAAAGGTAAGAATGGAGTGGTTAATAGATATTAAATAATTTTTTTTTTTTTGTAATGTTTGGAATGTGACAAATTGGTATCAGAGCCCAAGGTTTACAACTCTGTGACCTTTGGGAAAAGAATTTTAAGAGTACAACAACAAGAATATAAACAGTTTTATGGTAACAGTTCAGCAATACACCAAGATAAACTAAATCTGTTTAATGAGTTGTTCTGAAGCAGGTAGAAGCAAAATGAGAAGAGCAAACAGTGCTCCTTATGGGAATCTGGAACCTCCGGATAACGTGGAACAACCTCAAGGGAATTCTGAGTTTTGGTACAACTGGGAGTAGCAGGACGCACCACCGATTCAACACTATTGAGGACATTGCAGGAACTAAAAGATGAAATGGCTCAGCTGCGTGCGGATAATGCCAGATTGAATGTGGAACAGGAGAGGATCCTGAAAAGCTTATCTGATAAGCAACACCAGCAACAGTCACATTCGAGGCCGGAACAAGCACCAATAGCAGATGAACAAAGCTATCATACTGAATAGGAGGAAGCAGAAGACAGAGGAGAGACGCGAGGAGAGAAGTCTGTTAACGCCTCTGAATACCAGACTCCAAAAAGACCCCAGATGGAATTACACGGGGAATTCAGGAAGATTAGACCGCCTCATTTTGAGGGAGAGTTTGAAGAAGCTGCAGAAGCCTGGCTGATTAACATGAATAAGTATTTTCAGGTGTACGAATACGATCATCATCTTAAGGCAAGGCTGGCTATATTCCAGTTGCAAGCCAAAGCCACGCTATGGTGGGAAGAAGTCAAAATGGTGCGGGGAATAAGTGAACAGGATGTGACATGGGAAAAGTTTCAAGGGTATTTTAAAGAAAAGTACCTGACAGAGTGGTTTTATGATGAAAAGGCGCGTGAATTTCACGATCTACGGCTGGGACAACAAACCATTGATGAGTTTGTAACCAAGTTTACATCCTTGCTTCGCTATGTGCCCTATATTCGTGAAGACAAGGCTAAAGTGCAAAGATTTGTTAGTAGCCTACCTTTAACAATGCGAGAAAGGATAGAGTTCAATAATCCAAAAACCATGGACGAAGCTATCCGAAAGGCAAGACTGTGTTATCAGCAGAATAAATCAAAAGGAGAAAACCCTGGAAAGCGTTGGACAGATAAACGAGGCAGCAAAATACCTACGGGTAGTAAAGGAGCACGCAACAATTTTCGGAAAGAATTTTCGAAAGGCACCAGCACTAAAAATCCAACCAGAACTCAGAGCAGATTCAAACCTCCTGCAGATTCCAAATACAGTGAACAACAAGTTAGATTGGACCCTGAAGGTGCTGCTCGACCACCTGTTCAGTGTTGGGGCTGTGGAGGACCCCATTATATCAGAAACTGCCCTCATCAAAAGGACAACGATCAGTTATCTCAAATTTACGAAGCTTCAACAGTAGGAGATGTGGCCTGATCCATGCCCAAAATAAATGCAGCACTGGAAGATCGGCAAGCTGATTACCAGCCAACTATGATTGAGTTTGAAGGTAAGATCTTTGACCGAGCTGTTTCTATTTTAGTAGACCCAGGAGCTACTTTAAGCTATATAAGTCCTAAAGTGGTAGAAAGCTGTGGTTTGTAAACCACTAAATTTAAAAGCCCGTGGCTAGTACAGCTGGCCACCGGGACCAAAAGAAGAGTACTAACCAAAGTCAACAATTGTCCATTGAAGTTAGCTGGCCAAATCATAGCAACTGAGTTAAATGTACTCCCTCTTGGTTCCTATGACGTGCTGATAGGAATGGACTGGTTGGAAAGACGGTGGTCTATAATTAATTGCAAAACAAAAACAGTTTCTTATAGAGATGAGCTGGGTATGGGAAAGGAAATCCAAGGCATCCAGAAACCAGTGCAGATTCGTCCCATCACAGCCTCACAGCTGGTTAAATGTATCCGGAATAAGTGCCAGATTTATACAGTGCAAGTGGGGTTTGCAGATTCTGTGGATAAGGCTGCAACTGTTAAAGATATACCTGTAGTGCAAGAATTTTGCAGATGTATTTCCTGAAGAGATTCCAGGGCTGCCACCCAGAAGGGATTTGGATTTCACCATTGAGCTGATACCCGGAGCAGCCCCAGTATCTCGGGCACCCTATCGGATGAGTGTGCCAGAGTTAACTGAGTTAAAGATGCAGCTGCAAGAGCTGCTAGAAAAGAAGTACATCTGTCCCAGTATCTCTCCTTGGGGAGCACCTGTGCTGTTTGTGAGGAAGAAAGATGGGACTCTGCGAATGTGCATAGACTATAGACAGCTGAATAAACTAACAGTCAAAAACAAATATCCCTTACCCCGCATTAATGAGCTGTTTGATCAAGTGAAGGGGGCGACCATTTTCTCAAAAATCGATCTGAGGTCAGGATACCACCAAATTAGAATAAAAGACGAGGACATAGCCAAGACCGCTTTTTGTACTCGTTATGGACATTACGAGTTTGTGGTACTGCCTTTTGGGTTAACTAATGCGCCTGCAACATTTATGTGTTTAATGAATAGTGTATTCCATCAATACTTAGACAAATTTGTATTGATCTTTATTGATGATATACTTATCTATTCCCGGAATAGAAAAGAGCACGAGGAACATTTGAGAATAGTGTTACAGACTTTACGGGAGCACCAGCTGTATGGAAAATTCAGCAAATGTGATTTCTACAAAGAGCAGATCCAGTATTTGGGTCACATTATTACAAAAGAAGGTATAGCTGTAGACCCCGAAAAGATTAAAACTATAATGGATTGGCCCACACCCAAGGATGTAGCAGACATTCGATCTTTTATGGGATTGGCTGGGTACTACCGGCGGTTTGAAGAGGGTTTTTCTAGAGTTGCCTATCCTATTACCTCCTTGCAAAAGAAGGGAAAAGCATTTAGATGGACAACAGACTGTCAACGGAGCTTTGAACAGCTCAAGCATTTACTTACTACAACACCTGTGTTGTGTGTGGCAGATCCCGAAAAGGAATATGTAGTTTGTACAGATGCCAGCAAGGAGGGCGTGGGTGGAGTACTAATGCAGGAAGGCAAGGTGATTGCTTATAAATCCAGAAAGTTAAAGGAACATGAGTAGAAATATTCCGCCTATGATCTGGAATTAACAGCTGTGATCCATGCTTTGAAGATGTGGCGTCATTACTTAATAGGAAGGAAATTTTTGTTGATGACGGATCACCACAGTCTGACTAGTTACCTTAGTCAACCTACTTTAAACGCAAGACAGGCAAGATGGGTGGACTTTCTAGGAAATTTCAATTTCGAAATTAAGCACTTAAAGGGAAAAGAGAACAGAGTTGCTGATGCACTAAGTCGAAAAGTGCATTGCATTTATGAGATTGGCATCAGCCAAGGATGGTCCACTCTTGACCAAGAAATTGAGGAGGCTGCGACATAGGATCAGATTTATTTGCAAAAGAGACATTTGGTGCAAAATTCAGATGCCCGTTCCATACAACAAGGTTATACCTTGAATGCAGCCGGTATGTTGTGTTTTCAGAAGAAGATTTACATACCCAATCAGAGCAGTATTAAGGAAAAGATTCTGGATGAAAATCATAGAAGTCCCTATGCAGGGCATCCTGGTTACCAGAAATTAATCACCTCACTAAGGAAGGAGTATTACTGGCCAGGCATGAAGAAAGATGTGGTAGAATATCTGGCGCGCTGCTTGGAATGTCAGCAAGTGAAAGCTGAACATCAACATCCTGCAGGACTGTTACAGCCGATACCTATACCAGAATGGAAATGGGAGACCATAACCATGGACTTTATCACCGGATTGCCGAAATCCAAAAGGAGTAATGATTCAATAATGGTAGTGGTGGATAAACTCAGCAAGTCAGCCCACTTTATACCGGTTCAATCCACTTATCGTGCAGCTCAAATCGCAAACATTTTTATGCAAAATATATTTAAACTTCATGGGCTGCCGAAAGTAATAATATCTGACCGGGATGTCAAGTTTACCTCAGCTTTTTGGAGGACCTTATTTGAAGGTCTAGGAACTCAATGAGTTTCAGCACCGCATACCATCCGCAAACTGACGGACAAACGGAGCGGGTGAATCAAGTGCTGGAGGATATGTTGAGGTCTTATGTGATGCAGCAACCTACGCGGTGGGAGGAATATTTACATCTAGTGGAATTCGCCTATAATAACGGCTACCACTCATCCTTGAAGATGAGCCCATTCGAAGTACTA
>APFE030998278.1:20698-44702 GCA_000404065.3 Pinus taeda | reverse complement strand
TGACTTTTCCTCGGAAGAGTTCTCCATTTAACTTTACCAACTGCACCGCGCCACCATCTATGATCCCCTTAATAACATATGGTCCCAACCAATGCATTATTAGCTTCCCTGAGAATTTATCGAACTTACTGTCATACAACAACACCAAATCATTCACCTTGAAGGTGTGCAACTAAATATGTCAATCATGCCAAGCCTTTTGCATTTCTTTTGGACCTGCTGGTGAAATCCAACCAAAAATCGTTCTTCCTCGAGCTGCTCCAACTATGCAAGCCTCTCCTTCAGGGCTCCATAATCTATCATACCTGTGAGCACTGCTATGCGTAGACTAGGCATGATGTATTCCATAGGCATTACAACTTCCACTCCATAGACAAGCCTAAACGGTGTCTATTCCCTCAGTTTCTTGCATGTCGTCCTATAAGCCCATAATATTGCAGGTACACGCAGGTCCCAATCACCTTGTTTAGTGCATTGCATACCTTGTTTAATACTTCTGCTTGGATAACCTTCTGCGTGATTGTTCTTCCTAAGTAATCTCTCCCCAACATTAAGAGTCATTTGCACATTTGTCCCCCCAACACATGTTTATTAATCATACCTTTCAGCGCAAAGTTCATGTGCATCCGCATAGGTTGTTTTCCATATTCCTATGTCCACTTGGTTAGACTCATGTGCAGATCATCTCATCCATTGTATTTGTCTTTAAATCGCACCCTAGGCTTCCCAAAACACGTGTGCATCATTCTCCTACATTCACGCCAATTTTCAAAGCTCCCTTTGTGCGTACCCCACCACCTCGTGGGTGTAGCGCGCAATACCCAATCCAAGGCCTGGAAGCGTTGCTTTTCCGACACCTCCCTTTAAAAT
The DNA here is from genome assembly GCA_000404065.3 of Pinus taeda. Lineage (NCBI taxonomy): Eukaryota > Viridiplantae > Streptophyta > Pinopsida > Pinales > Pinaceae > Pinus > Pinus taeda. The sequence continues at coordinate 43,832 of APFE030998278.1, read as the reverse complement.
TTATTCAAGAAGGTTTCTACCTCACTTAGACCATCATAAGTAGGCAGGTCTCTTACTTCTGTCGATACGCAGCGCAACGACCTTGTCGTCATATTATAATTTAGTGTAGTTACCTCATGTAACTAATTCTACCATCGCTCTGTTTCATCATCTGAATCCAAAGTACAGGATCTTTCATGCTCCCATGCAATCCACCCATTCACGATGGGATTCACCTAGTCCTGGTTTGGTGTTGTTATCTTATAGATGCAGTCCAAATCATCATCACTTTCATAGTCGCACGCTGGCTCCATATAGCGCGATACTTTAGGAGGGTCCAGGGGTTTAATTATGCGTACTGACTTCTTTTCAAAAATCATTTTTCGCATTTTTTCATATTAATCACCCCATTCATGTCAGTGGCCCAATCAATTCCTAAGAGCGTGGGGTAGGGATTGTTGTCATCAACAATCTCTATCACTTCAAAGTCTACTAGCGCGCTTGCTCCCTCAATGTCCACAGTTATTCCCTGCAATCATCCCATGGGTATTGTTTTCTATTGGTTCGCCATTCTTTTAGTTGAATAGGAGACCACTGCAACATAGGTCTCCCCATTTTCTCCCATGCCTTCTTTGGCAGAACATTTGCATCCTTTCTAAATCCATGATAACTTGATCCATCTCATATTCTCCGATCTGCGCGGTTAGTCTCATTTCTCTTCCCATTCTTGTCTTATGTTTTCCGATCTTCCTGACTACGTGCAATTCTCCTAGCATGGTCCTAGCACATCTGCTAATGAGTTCTTATAACCCTTTTACATCTTTAATGTCACATAGTAACTTCATACATGTTTCCAAGAATGTTGTGAGCATGGATGGGTCCATCTTCGGCTCTGGTCTATCTTTGCTTCCTGAAGTGGAGGCATCAGTGAAGATCTTCTTAGCTTCCATGAAGGTTTCCTGAGTGCGCTCCAAATCAAACTCCACTTCTTTCATCAGAGCTTTGTGAACCCAAGTACTATCTTCTTGCTATTTGCCTTTGTCATCTCCCGTCACAATTCCACTTCGGAGCACAATGTTTACGTTCAGATCTTCCTCACACAGCTTAGACCTCATCATCTGCAAGTTCTGAGTCGGGGGAGGTGGTAGCGCTCCTTTGTCACGTATCCTATCTATCATTTTAGGACAATCTTCTATCTCATGATCAAACAAGTTGCAATAAAAACATGATGGGCACATTGGATTTGTACAATTGCGGACATAATGTCCTAGCCCTTTGCAATTGTAGAATATCAACTGTTTGCGACCTCTTCCAGGTCCTCCTCCACCTTGGCCTCGTTCGTGCCCCTGAAATCTTATTCGTGCCATTCCTGCATTCTGGTCAACGGGCCGCGTTTCAACCTAAACTTTGTAGGTGGGAGTTATATCCATCATTAACTCATATCTTCTACAAGTGCCCTCATCATGTCCCACCGATCTACAAAAGTTGTAGAACAATTGTTGTGAATTTTTTGTATACTTTTGTAACAAATGGCAGTTTTTTGTGGCATGTTTTCCAATTATTCAACAAGTCACACACCACAAATTAGATGTCGTGCTAGGTCCTGATTGCGCTTCCGGCCTTAAAGGCATCGACCCTCCTCCTGCAAGGTAGTTTGCAAACACCGGGCAGTGGTCCTTATCATGACCCTGACCCTTGCATTTTACGCACCACACCTCTTCACGTACTTCTGGTCGAGTTGTCCTATCATGGTTTAGACTTTGTGTCTCAAGGCGTAAATTCTTTAGCTACGCTTGGATCTGTTGAACTCCCAAGTTAGGATCCTGCATCGGGGTCTCATGCAGCTTCATCATGATTTCTAAGGCCTTTTCCTGAGTCGTTAATTTATGTTGCGATAATGCACTCCTCAAATGTGGCATTAGTGAAGCTATAAACCATTAGCGATACTCTCCATCCATTAGATTCATATTAGCTTCGTGAATCATACATTTCAGCCTCTGATCCAGCTCCCAAGGAGTCGCACTTGGTAGCATCATGATCTCTTTGAATCTAATGATCGACTATGCTTCAGACTTCGATCTGCTAAATTATTTGTTTAGTGCTACTTAGATATCCGCGATTCCCACATTTTATCATTGGAGTGTTTAATATACCAAGTCAACACGCAGTCCTGTAGGGCACTAACTAGTGTTGCTTTCTTTATATTGTCATCTGTAACTTATTGCACTTCCCATACAGCCCTTACCATGAACCAAAATTGGTCTGGATCCTCATTTCCCAAACCCTTAAATACAGGCAACTTCGCTATGCTTGCCATATTGAATTGTGGTGGTGGTGGAGGTGGTACGGGTGAAGATGGAGGTGATGATGGTGAAGCTGGTGGTGGTGTGGGTGGAGGTGGTATTCGCAGAATTCTTTGCCTTATCAGATGGATCACACTTTCCAATGAGACCTTTGCGAGCTCTTCCTTGTCCCCTTCTGGAGATGAAATCAAGGGGCTAGTTTCTGGTCCCTTATTTCCTTTGTTCCTGTAGGCTTTTCCACTTCACGTAGCCTCAAACATCAAGGTAATGACATAACCCTTTTTTTTCACAATATAATTTTAATCCAAGTATTCAAAGACTTTACATACTTACCTCGTGGTCATTTGAGAAAGCGTTGCTTTGCCTCATTGTAGCTAATTGAGGTGTCAACCGCAAACTCAGTAATGAATCCTCCTATAATATGATCGAGCTAATGATCAACAGCGCGCACGATCTTTTCCTCCGATGCTTCCAACCTTCTCACTAGCTCTGGTGTCCATACAATAGGACTGCCAAGTTTCCACCTTCCTTTGCTATCCGCTAGCTTCATGATCCACTTGTATAGCTCAGTAGGGAAGGATGCAAAGAAGATTTCATGGATCTTCGTGTATAGGTAGCAATCTAACAACTTTTCCTTTGTCAGTCGTGGATTCCTGTTCTCTTGTGCTGCAAACTCATGAATTATTCTATCTAACCAGCGTTCCATTTCCTTCTTAGTTGGATTCAAATGATATGATGTTAGAAATCTCTATGCAAATTATGGTCTTGGAAATGGAACCATTTGTTGGCTTGAGGGGGCCTAAGCCAGGTTCGAAGTTAATTAGCCAAACAAATCCCTACACTACTGGCCCTTTCGGCATTAACCCGCAGAGCGCGGATTGAAGTCTCACCCGAAGTAGTATGGGGGGATGTTGGAACCAAGTTTGTGCACCCTTGAGATGTCTGAGATGTTGATTTAGTCCAACTATTCCTACCTTCGCGTAGGTCACTTCGCCACTATCCTGACCTTCAATACCTTCGTGATATGTTATAATCGCCTTTCATGCAACCCTAACTAGGGGCTAAGATGCTTTCGCGCTGCTATGGCAGCGCCCTATGCTATTTCCCCAAATTACAGCGCGTATCTTACTTATCTTCTTAAATATCTTCGATAACTTCGTGTAAATAGATATTATATCTTGCATTCACTTATTCAACACATTCATACATATTCGTGCATCATATGAGAATTAAAAGTGAAATGTATATTCAATGTAATAGATGCATAAAACAAGAAATAAATACACAGAATGGATATGAAGCTTCTCTTTATTAATGCTCCAACTATTATAGACTCGACTCACCCTATGCACTCAGCTGCAAGGGTCCGTGCACTCAGCTGCAAACTACTAGGCCTCTGTGCACTCAGCTGCAGAGCCTTCTCCTACTCTATGACCCAAAACTAGACTTTACACTTCAGATAGGACTCAATCTTTCACCCTTATCATTATTATTCCATGATCTATTGATTTCTTACAGCCTCGCTCTATTTATACAATCCCATGGTCCACAGACCATCGGTAGATCTCTATAGCCAACATTACATTACAAAATTGAGGGCGGATAACCCTATGACTCATTTACAAACTACGCACTCTGCGCCCACAGAATGCATAGTATTTACATCGGGGTTACAAATTTTGACCAAAATCTGGGCTCTAAGCCCCAAAACTTCCCTTGGGGGATCTTGCGCCCAATAGTTACAGGTTGTATATTGATAAAAAAATGTATAAGAATGTGTCAAATAACAAAAATATTGATTGACACAATGATGACACATTAAAAAAAAACAGAGAAGGCAAGTTCTTTGTAAATTATTTACAAAATTAATATGTTTGAACTATATTTAAGTTTAACTAATATGTATTGGTTAGTGTGTGTCATGTAGAGACACAAAATGAAGAAGTTCAATAAGATTATTTCTAATGTAGGCGCAAAAGAGCATAAAATCTTGAATGAAAAATTGCGAAAGGATGAATAAGGTGAATGAAAATATACTATTCAATGTGAGTTCTTTTTAATTTTCATTAATAATATACCTAAGAATATTAGATAACATGTTTCAAACAATACATTAATTCATATATGTTTAATGTTCTACATGGAGCAACAACAAAGGAAAAGATCAATGTCGTTCTAAGAAAAGAAAAATGATAGAACATGTAAATGATGATGAATTGGTCTTTATCTCATCTAGAGAGGTGTTAGAGGTTAATGAAAGGGGGACATTTTTTTACAAAACCATGAGGAATCTAGTGGAACGAATGTATAGACATACTTTCCACTTACAATACAAAAATCAATCCAATGATTCTAAGAACCAAATTATATATAAACTACAATAAGCATTTCTAGAGAAATGGTCAATGAGACATGTCAAACTTGCAATAGCAAAAACATACAATAACAAAAAAGAATCATTTGAAAGGTAATATTCTTGATTAAAATGATTTTCTAGAATTATATGTATATAATACTACAAGCCATTCATTTATTAATATCAATTTTGTTATATCTAGTTTTCATATATCAATATAAAAGTAATTTATTACCTTTTTCAGGAAGATTATGAAAAACTCAAATGATCAATGAGCTTGTTAGATCCCTAAACTACTAGCGTAACCCCTTATTGTTATTAGTTCAACCCCATTATTATATTGTGGTTGTGCCCATGTAGTACCCATATAGTTATTATTGTGCCCCATAGAAGCCCACTATTGTTATTGTTGTGCCCTTACATTATTACTGTTATGTCGGCTCTGATTATATTATGACCCCTTAGACTCCTATATATAGAAAGTAGGTTTTATCATTTGTATCATCCAAGAATTGTTCATTTGTGTAATGTAAAGGAGGTTTCCACCTTGAAGAGGCTTATTTGAAGGTGTTGATCTATATTTTCTATCTTTTTGTCAGCTGGTTTCATAACATTTGGTATCAGAGCTTCAGATTCTAGGGTTTCACTGCTCCAAACAGGTCATCGTGGCATTTGCGCTATAACTTTTTTGCTCAGAGGTTTTAGAAGCTAAAAACAAAACCCATATGATAATAAATTCTGTTGATTCTCGAGTCCAAATTTCAGATCTTGTCTCGCTATATTTTCGAATATATGATCTGAGGAAGTTAGGGTTTGTGGAAGCTCCATAATTTCATCTCAAACAGGTCCCAAATTTTAGATCTTGTTTCGTTGTATTTGTGGAGATGCAATCCAAGACATTTAGGGTTTCTACAGGCTCCCGCATTACATCCCAAATAGGCGACCTTGGGAAAATCGTCATTAATCTCTCTCTAAACATCTGATTCAAATTCCGTAAAAAGTGAAAGAAATCAAATGGACTGTAGTTTGCTGGGTATTAGTTTCAGAACATAAGGTCGAAATAGTGACGCGTGGCACATCGTACAACTTCGCTCTACTGAACTACTCTATAATTAGGTCATCGTGGGAGATTGGGAATAACTCTTTCTTTAGGAATCCAATTGCGATCAGACTTGTGGTGTTATAAATAGGACTCAAAGGGCTATCAAAGGCCGAAATTTTAAAACTTAAATATCTTAAATTACAAAGTTACATTCGTTTCAAGATCAAGCTCCTAAAATCAAGAAAAAGTGATATGAGGGAGTTTGATGTCAAGGATCCAATAAATTGGATACTACATATGGAGCAATATTTTGATCTATATGAGGTGCAACTGTTACAAAATTTACGTATTTCATCCTTATATTTAGAATCGAATCAATTTTTATGGTATAAAGGGCTTTTTTCTCGTAAACCACTTGTCACGTGGTCAATTTTCACGGAGGAAATGATAACACATTATGAGGATGCAAAGAGAAACACCTTCTTTAGCCAATTAATAAATCTCAACAAAATTTTTCAATGGTAGAGCAAATTGAGGACTTTTAAAATTTGAATATAAGGGTAAATGATATTCCAGAGAAGCAGAGGATTGATGTCTTCATAGGGAATTTAAAGGATAACATTCAATATGAGGTTCTTCTTTGGGAACCTGATTCATTGGAGAAGGCATTCAGGTTAGCAAGAAAAACTGAAAGCAAAATTATGGAAAAAAGGAAGCCTACTACTCACAACTATAAAGATGGAAGTGTTGATTCCCCTAGCCTTCCACAACACACAAGGTTGACACCACAACAATTGGAAGAAAAAGAGAAAAAGGGCTTTGTTACAGTTGTGATAGAAAATACTCTAAAGGTCATAAGTGTGCTAAGAAGAAATTATTTTACATAGATTGTGAAGAGGAGGAAGAAAAGGAACAAGAAACATCAAAAGAAGAGGATATACACCAAGAACCATCCCTAGATAAAGAAAAAATGAATTCAAACATATCTTGTAATGCATTAGCAAGAATTACCACTCCTCAAACTCTTAAGATCGAAGGGCATATCAAGAAGAAAAAGGTAATAGTGTTGATTGATTCGAGTAGTACCCATAACTTATTCATTGTAAGATAGCCAAGGAATTGAACTACTTCCTATATCTATCACAAAAGTGTCGAGTGATGGTTGCAAATGGAGGAACCATAAATTTCTCTAGAAAGTGCCATAATATCAATCTATCCATGGGAGAATATGTATTGAATAGCCCAATGCTTTCCATTCCAATGGGTGGTGCTATTGTTGTACTAGGAGTCCAATGGCTACAATCCTTGGGTACAATAACTTTTAATTTTCAAGAAATTTTCTTCAAAAGGAAAGGAAGTTGAATTAAGGGGTATCATAAGGGAACCAGGAAAGATAATCAGCTCTAATGGAATGACAAAGCTTCTAAAGAAAGAAAAATGAGGTGTAATTGCACAATTATCTTTGCTAGAAGTTCCCACTTAAAAATCATCTATTTCTCCAAATCTCCAAAATGTCTTGGACAACCATTCCAATGTATTTGAGACTCCCAAAGGCCTCACACCTATTCGTGATCATGATCATGCTATTCATTTGATTCCAGGAAGTGTTCCTCCAAACATCAGGTCTTACAAATATCTGTATGCCCAAAGGAGTGAAATTGAATGTATGGTTGCAAAAATGCTAGAGGTTGGTATAATTATCCAACTAAATTTGATAAACGAAGCAATGGATGAATGGAAGAACGACGAAGAAAGGTGTGAACTCATTCAAAAGTTGCAGAAGATCCATGTTCAAATAATATTGCCAGAACTTGACAAGGAAGGAAAAATAATATTGGAACTTGAAGCAGTCATAGAACCAATAAATCAACAACTACAAAATCAATCAATTTTAGAGTATTTCATCAAGTGGAAGAACTTACCCGCTGAAGATTCCACATGGAAGGATCATAGTTTTGTACAAAAGCAACCAGAACTACTCAAGCATTGAGGACAACACATTTTGAAGGAGAGGGGCATGTTAGGTACCTAAACTACTAGTGTAACCCCTTATTGTTATTATTGCAACCCCCTTATTATATTGTTGTGCCCATGTAATACCCATATTGTTATTATTGTGACCCATAGAAGCCCACTATTATTATTATTGTGCCCTTACATTATTATTGTTATGTCGGTTCTAATTATATTATGACCCCTTAGACTCCTATGTATAGAAAGGAGGTCTTATCATTTGTATCATACAAGAATTGTTCATGTGTGTAATGTAAAAGAAGTTTCCTCCTCGAAGAGGCTTAGTTGAAGGCGTTGATCTATATTTTCTATCTTTTTGTGAGTTGATTTCATAAAGGAGCTGATATGTGAAACATGTCAATAGGAATGTCCAAAAATGTGTACAAGGAGATGGTCAAAGAAATGGACATAATTGCATCACAAGAGAATTCATCTCAATAATAATGTGCTTCAAATGTATGTAATCATGATTGACTTTGTACATATAAAAAATTAATTTAGCATTAAATATTATTTTTTAAGTATTTTCTTGTATAAATAAAACAAAATGGAACTCATTTAGCACATAAAATAGGATGATGAGGAAGAAAAGGGTTGATTTCAAAGTTTGTGAGTAATTCCTAATATTTCCTTATAGCAACTCAAGGTTTCATTTTTGAATATTTTATTTTTTTTTACAGCAACCATCCCTGAATGTCTTCAAATAGGTACTAACATACAAAGAAGAGCCATCGGAAGAGTTGATTGTTATTGCGTTAAATATGGGTTGTGAGTATATGTTGGCATATCAAAAATTAATTGTGAAATTTGTAAGTATCTATCTTGTTTTACTTCTCTGAGTTTATAATTATTAGAACAAAAAATCATTTATATTAAATCTATGATTTATAATGGGCTTTAAAACACACAGGAAACAAAGTATGGAACTACACTAGCAAAAGACTTATTGCAACAAGGCATGAGACTTGGTTTTGAAACCATGTGCATAGTTTATGAGTCACTTCTTACTATGGTACATTTCTATTTGACTTACAATGATGTATATTATTTATTTCAATTTTCATTATTCTCACTGATGTAGATACAATCATTACGCTTTATTTTTATGTTTGTGGATGGAACAAGATCAAGAGGATGAAAAAAATCAATGCAATCAACAAAGCATTCCTCCAAATAATCCAATTCATGGAAGTAGCTTGAACACTGATAGTAGTTCCAGCGAAGAATGATGATCTATTTGGATACAAATACAACCTATTTTATTTTTTTTAATAATTATTTTTGAAAAGCATACATTTTGTTTAATGTAATGACATAGTGTCCCAATTGAAATACGAGTTACCAATAAAAATCCCATTTTGTATGACAAAGAGCCTCTTATTTATATAGAATAAAATATATTTTGATTTATTCTATTGTATTATCCAATTTCGTTGTGAAATGTTACATTGTTGATTAAATATATGGATGCTTAAATATTATAATGAAGATATGTGAAATATGATAATATAACAAATTAATTCAAACATCATATGAAAATGCACTAATCAAATTTTAATTTATATGAATATTGTTATAGATTATATGTTCAGTTTTTAATGAATAATGGATTTAAAAAATTATAATAATTGCACTATCACAAGAAAATGTTTCCAAAAAAGAGAAAATCTCATACAAAAAATGAGTGTGTCCATAACATAACACACTAGTGCGTTATGTTATATAAAAGCACCATGACAACATATTTTTGCATGATCGGTGTCTTTTTGGAAAACGATAGCATTAGGGTGTTTATTTCTTCAAGCACCAATATTGTTTGCAATTAATGCCCCAGTGCATTTTAATTCTTAATGCACCCGTGCTTTTATCAAAATAAAACCCCGGTCCTAAAAAATATTACTTCCATCCCCAGTGCATCATTAAAATTAACAGCACCAGTCTTTTTACATCCCTAATGCACATATGCGTTTATACAAATAATACGCATCAACGCTCTAAGTTTAAATAAAAGCACCGGGACTGCAATTATTTTTTACGTGCCTAGTGTCATTCCTTAAAAGAATGCCCTAGGGTGTTTTTTGATAGATAAACACTAGGGTGGTAAATGGTTCAGGCTCCAATTCTCTTTACATTCAATGCCTCGGTGCTTTTTTATTTATGTATGTAGCTCGGTGCTTTTATATATGTAGCACACTGGTGCTACTTGTTCCATGAAGCACACAAAGAAAAAAAAACATCCATTAAAACCTCCATCCGCCCAAATTTTTTCAGTTGTGATCAATTTTGTTATAATCTCCACTAAAACATTCGCTATCACAAATGGATGTTTTACCAAAAAAAATTTGGCAAATGTTTCCAATTTAATAACACCAAAAACCTCCACTAGAAGGTGTTTTCCTTGTAGTGCACATGTGGTTCATCAGGAACTTCTCATGAATTGTCTATCCTATTACATCTTTGTTGTGAAAAGGAAAGAAGCTTGAATGGACTGAAGAGTATGCAACTAGATTTCAGTAGTTGAAGCATTTGGTTACAAATGCTCTAGTCTTGAATATCGTGGATCCATATAAAGAGTTTGTGGTATGTACAGATGCTTGCAAGAGGGGGCTTGGTTGAGTCATGATGCAGGAAGGAAATACAATCTGTTATGAGTCAAGGAAGTTGAATGAGCACTACCAAAACTATGTGAATCATGATCTTGAGTTGGCAGTAACCATTCATGCCTTGAAGATGCGGAGACATTATCTTCTTAGAAGGAGGTTCATCTTGATGAGTGATCACAGTGGGATAAGGTACTTGTTTGACCAACCCAATCTAATTTCCAAGAAAGCTAGATGGTTGGATACCCTCAGTGAGTTTGATTTCAAGATCAAATACATTAAGGGAAAAGAGAACAGGGTTGTAGATGCTCTTAGTAGAAGAGTGCAGGTGAATCACATTACAGAGTGAGTTCTTATGGGACAGATTTGCAGGAGCGAATCTTGTAGGCGGGACAACATGATGACAGGTATTAGCAGTTGAGGCATATGTTATAGCATCAGGGTGAAAATGATAGGGATGAGGAGTATCATCTCACGGCAGATGGATTGATCATATTTAGGAACAGGATTTATGTGTCGAATAATAGTGATCTCAAGAAGCTTATCTCGAGGGAGTTTCATTTCAAATCATATTTAGGTCACCTAGGATATCTGAAGACATTGACAACAATTAAGAATTTATATTATTGGTCAAAATTGAAGAAAGAGGCGGTTGAGTTTGTTGCGAGATGTTTTGACTGTCAGCATGAAAAAATAGAGTGTAAGCATCCAGATGGTATATTGCAGTCAATTATGATTCCATAGTGGAAATGGGAGGTCATTTCCATGGAATTCATTACAAGTTTGTCAAGGAAATTGAGACAACATGATTCCATAATGGTTGTGGTTGACTTCATTGTAGTTAAGTCTACAAATTCAACTAGCGAGGTAGCTCAGATTTTCATCAGGGAGATAGTGAGATTGCATGGTGTTCCCAAGTAGATTGTATCCAATAAAGATGCCAATTTCAATTCTAGATTTTGGAAGGAGTTGCTTGTAGGTTTGGGGACATAGTTGGCCTTCAGTATAGCATATCATCCATAGACAGATGGACAAATAGAGAGAGTTAAGAAGATTCTTGAGGACATATTGAGGATGTATGTCATGCATTAGCAGAGGAAGTGGGAAGAGTATATTCCACTAGTAGATTCTGCATATAACAATGGATATCAGGAGTCCTTAAGGATGATTCCATTTGAGGCACTTTATGGGAAAAGTTATAATACTCCTATTAATTAGAGTAATCTAGTGACTAGGGTATTTATTGGACCAGACATGTTGGCTGAGATGGAACCAGAAATGTAGGCTACTAAGAGGAATTTAAATGAAACACGGGATAGGAAGAAGATTTATGCAGATCAACATAGGGCATATAAGGAGTTTCAGGATGGGGAGCATGTGTACTTGCACATCTAGCCCAAGAAGAGTTGAACATTAGATCATGTTCCAAGTTGGCACCTCGATATTATGGACCTTTTGAGATCCTTGAGAGGATTAAACTAGTGGCCTACAAACTTGCACTTCATCTGATAGTGAAATTCCATGATGTTTCCATGTTTCATTGCTTACGAAGTGTGTGCAAGATGTTGATCATGTAATTGATTGGTATGTATTGTAGGTGGAACCAGAGGGATAATTCCAGCCATAACCACAATGCATATTGCAACGAAAACACCTCATGCTCTAGAACAGAGAAATTGAGCAGGTTAAAGTGTAGTGGAAGCACTTTAGGCCTGATGAAGCTACATGGGATATGTTTGATCAGAGATGGGCTATGTATCCTTCATTATTTGTCGGTTAAAGTAAATGATTTTTTCGTATATGTATATGTGTGTTTGGATGTAGTTGTAGATACTGCAATGAGTTGTGTTATAAAGCTCCAATGGGTAGTATGATTTTCATGTTTTTTATGATGGTCATGGTTTACAATACTTCTCATTGTAAATATTGCATCGAGCTATGTTATAAAGCTCCATGGGTAGTATGTTTTGTTTTCAGTGGTTTTTTTCTAATAGGTGTCATAGAACATTGAGGACGGTGTTCCCCCAAGGTGGAGGGGTTTGTAACAACCCTTGGTTAATTTTCCATGTAAATAAAATAAGACCATGGTCATGGGACATGTATTCCACGCTAAATGTTGGGAAAAAAATAGCGATGGGTATCACTTTTTGTTAGAAAAAATATATATTACAGAGCAATGGAACACATAAAATATACTGCAAAAATATAAACACAGAAAATACATAAAACAAGAGAGACACAAATATACGTGATTCACCCAATTTGGGCTATGTCCACGGAGAAACAGCCAGTCCTTCCTTTTATATTATCCAACAAAATTGAAGAGATACAACCTACAACATATTCGTTATAATTCCCTCTTTACTCTCACACACTCTCCTCTCTCTTCTCACTTAGAATACAAATCTACATAGATGCAATACAATTCCCTCATATATAGCGAGGGTTTGCCTTCTAGGGCAAAAAAAACCTAAATTACACAAATTCTACCGTCAGATATTTACCTAATGAATAGCCCAAATTGACTATGAAATTACAACATTTTCAAGGCAATTTTAGATCTACTTTTAGCTTCGGGGGTGCTGCTCCCGATCCCCCAATAGGGGAGGGATTCCCAAAGATCGCAGCTACCCCCACTAGACCCCCCTTGTAGTGTACATTTTACGGGCAATGTTGCCGCCACATTACGAGATGGGGTCCAATGTGGCGATACCTCTAAAGAAAGAAGATAATCAGGCTCCACAGCCAACAATCTCCCACTTGGAGACTGATTATAGCAACTCCACCGTTGCTTCATTCGTTGGACAATGGCTCCACTTTGGACCTGGATGCTTCTCATCTTCTTCATCATACTTGAAGACCAATTGAAACTAAGCAGAATCTCAGTTTCTCCCTGGTTACAACTTTTGTTGACATATTTATAGCATTCTGCCTAGTGTGTATCTTTTCCAGCTTCAACTGTCCATCTTCCAATGTTGACCATGTGAAATGGTACTTGAGCTGTATATGTTTAGTCTTGGAATGAAATGCAGAGTTCTTTGCAAGATGTATTGCACTCTGGTTGTCACTATATAACTTGCCCAACTCTTGCTTCTTACCCAATTCATCCAGAAACCTTCGTAACCAAATCATTTGTTTACTAGCCTCTGTAGCAACAACATACTCTTCTTCCATTGTTGAGAGTGCAACAACACTTTGCAGTTTTGAGACCCAACTGAAAATTGTTCCACCTACAGTAAACACATACCCTGTGGTGCTCCTCCTATTATCTCTAGCACCCGCCATATCTACATCAACATATCCCTGTAAAGAAATGTTTGAACCAACAAAGCATAATGCTTTATTTATGGTACCTCCCAAATACCTGAGAATCCAATTCACTACCATCCAATGTTCCTTTCCTCGATTATTCATGTACCTGCTTACAACTCCCACTGCATGTGCAATATCAGACCTTGTGCATACCATTGCATACATTAAGCTTCCAATTATTGATGCATATGGAACTTTAGATGTATAATCCATTTCTTCTTGAGTCTTGGGACACATTTCCTTACTTTGTCTGAAATGGATAGCCAAAGGTATACTAACTGGTTTTCCATTTTGCATATTAAACCTTTTCAACACCTTTTGTATGTACTCACTCCAAGACAATGTTAATTTGCGATTCTTCCTATCTCTAGTTATTCTCATACCAAAGGATTTGTTTTTCAGCACCCAAATCCTTCATTGCAAATGAGTTTGCCAATTTTCTTTTGAGCACATTTATTTCCTGCATGTTATAACCTGCAACAAGCATGTCATCTACATAAAATAACAATATAATATAGCTGCCATCATTTTTCCTTTTGAGATAAACACAATGATCAGAGTGACATCTAATATAACCTTGTTCAGACATAACCCTGTCAAATTTTAGATACCATTGCCTTAGAGCCTATTTTAAGCCATACAAGCTCTTCTTCAACCTGCACACTAGTTTCTCCTTCCCTTTGGCCTCATATCCTTGTGGTTGATGCATATATATCTCTTCCTCCAAATCCCCATGGAGAAAGGTTGTCTTTACATCTAATTACTCAAGATGTAAATCTTCAGTTGCTACTAGAATTAAAATAGTTCTGATTGAAGTCATTTTAACAACAGGAGAAAATATCTCATCAAATTTTATACCCTTTTTTTGTGCAAACCCTTTCACCACAAGTCTAGCTTTATACCTTTTTCTACCTCCATATTCTTCCTTCAACTTGTAAACCCATTTATTCTGCAATGTTGTTTTACTTGTAGGCAACCTGACTAAGTCCCAGGTCTGGTTATGTGCTAAGGAGTCCATCTCTTCTTTCATGGATTGCTCCCACTTCTTCCTGGTTTCTATTTGCACTGCTTCTTCATAACATTCTGGTTCACCAGAATCAGTCAACAATACATAATATAATGAAGGAGAGTATCGTTTAGGGGGTCTACTTATCTTGGTAGATCTTCTAACACAACTTTCAAGTGTTTGAGGTTGTTGTTGTTGTTGTGGTTGTTGTTTTCGTTCTTGTTGTTGATCATTATGATTTTCAGGCACCATCACTTTTTCTGTGATCTCATCAAGCATTGTGTATTCTTTGTTTTCTTTTTCTTGTATCTTTTCCTGCAACTAATCCTTATACAAAACCTTTTCATTGAATATGACATCTTTGCTTGTAATGATTTTCTGTTTTTCATAATCATAAAAACCAAAATCATTAACACCATATCCAATAAAGGTACATTTCTTTGATTTTTCTTCAAGCTTTGTTCTATTTTCTTTATTAATGAGGACAAAGGCTTCACAACCGAAAGTCTTTAAAAATGAGTAGCTTAACTTTTTACCTATCCATGCCTCCTTTGGAATACCACCATCCAAGGAAATTGAAGGCCCTATGTTTATTAGATAAACAATAGTATCTACAAGATCTGTCCAAAATTGTAAAGGCAATCCTACATGCAATCTCATGCACCTTGCACGCTCCATGATTGTCCAATTCATCATTTATGACACACCATTTTCTTGTGGTGTTTCTAGAATTGTCTTCTCTCTGCGAATTCCATTCTCTGAACAATACCTATTAAACTCTTTGCTGCAATATTCACCTCCATTGCCTGATCGGAGACACTTCAAAATTTTTCCTATCTCATTTTCAACCAAAGCTTTCCATTTCTTAAAAGTATCAAATACATCATATTTCAAATATAATAAATCCAGGTTTTTTTGGCTGCACCATCAATAAAACTAAAATAATAACAAGAGCCACTGAGAGATGATACTTGAGTAGGTCCCCATACATCTATATGCACAAGCTCTAATTTTTCTCTCTTTTTTCTTTCCTAACTTTGAGGAATTTGACTCTCTTTTGTTTAAATTTCCATAAACACAATTCTCACCGAATTTTAAATCAGCATGCTTCAAACGTGGCAACAAATTTCTAGAGTGAAGAATCTGCATCCCCTTCTCACTCATCTATCCGAGGCTATGATGCCACAATGTCGTATCTTCTCCTGTAGAGGTTAAAGAATTAACAAAATTAGAAATACCATTGCATAAATACAATGTACCAACATTTTCTCATTTTTCTATTTCCAAGGCTCCTTTAGTGACCTTCCAGGTTTTATCTGTAAAAGTGGCTACACAACCTTCACCTCCCAACTACCCTATTGAAATTAGATTTTTCTTAAAATATGGAACATGCCTTACCTCCTTAAATAGTCATTGATTTCCATTTTGTTGTTTTATTAAAAATGTACCCATTTCAATGATTTTACAGGGTTTATCATCACCGAATTGAACCTGTCAAAAATCTCCTTGAACATAATCATGAAAATGTTTCCTATCAAGTGTATGGAATGAGGCCCCTTAATCTACCACCCAAGCATCAATAATATTTTCTAATGAAAGAATCAAAGCACCTTGCAACACATCACCTATCACATTCGCTTCATGATTGTTTTCTTGTTGTGCGTCTCCTTCTTTTCCCTTCCGAGACTTGTAGTCTTTCTTCAGGTGTCCTTTCTTCCCACATTTCCAACACACTATACCCGATCTAGACTTGGATCTATCTTTCCTTGACTTACTGTGATATCCTAGGTTCTTTCCTCTTTGCATTATTCTTCCCATAGTCTCTACATTCAAAGCATTACCTGATGTCTCACCAGATCTTTTCCATTGCATTTCCTCACTAAGGATTGCACTGACAACATCATCAAACTTTAAAGTACTAGATCCAGAGACAGAGTTACTAATGGCCATAATTAAACCATTCCAACTTTCTGGTAATGAGCACAAAAATAATAGAGCCCTAACTTCATCATCAAAAGTTACCCCTACAGAATTTAACTAATTGGTAACTATATTAAATTCATTTAAATTATCAGCAACAGATCCACCTTCTGACATATTCATATTAAATAAACACTTCATAAGAAATACATTATTTTAGGCTGATGGTTTTTCATATATTTTGTCCAATGCCGACATTAAACCCTCTATTGTTGTTTCCTTTGAAATATTAAAGGATACCGATGCCGCTAGACATAGTCGTATTGTTCCAAATGCCTTCCTGTCGAGAATATCCCATTTTGTGTCTGTCATACTTGTCAGCTTCTTTGTCTTTCCACTCAATTGTAGGTATAGATATTTCTAATACAAATAATCTTCCATCTGCATCTTCCACAGCTGGTATTTTTGGCTGTTAAATTTTTTGACCCTAAACCTACCATCTTCCGCCATTGCTCCCACTCGAACTATGAACCCTTCTCTCCTACGAGTTTTTCAACCAAATAGACCTTCGGCTCTGATACCAGTTGTTAGAAAATTTATATTACAGAGCAATGGAACACATAAAATATATTGCAAAAATATAAACAAAAAAAATGAATAAAACAAGAGAGACACAGATATACGTGATTCACCCAATTTGGGTTACGTCCACAGAGAAACAACCAGTCTTTCCTTTTATATTATCCAGAAAAATTGAAGAGATACAACCTACAAAAGATCCACTATAATTCCCTCTTTGCTCTCACACAATATCCTCTCTCTTCTCACTCAGAATACAGATCTACATAGACGCAATACAATTCCCTCATATATAGCGAGGGGTTGCCTTCTAGGGAAAAAAAACCCTAAATTAAACATAACTTCTACCATCAGATCTCCACCTAATGAACGGCCCAAATTGACTACGAAATTACAACATTTTACAAGGAAATTTTACATCTATTTTTAGCTTCGGGGGTGTTGCCCCCGATCCTCCGCTTTTGGAGGGGGGGCTCCCAAAGATCACATCCACACCCCCCTAGACCCCTCTTTCAGCGTACATTTTATGGGTGGTGTTGTCACCACATTACGAACTAGGGTCCAATGTGGTGATACCTCTAAATAAAGAAGATAATCAGGCTCCACACCCAACAATCTCCCACTTGGAGACTGATTATAGCAACTCCATTGCTGCTTCATTTGTTAGATAATGACTCGACTTTGGACTTTGCTTTTTCTCATCTTCTTCATAATACTTGAAGACCAATTGAAACTTAGCAAAATCTCAGTTTCTCCCTAGTTACAACTTTTGTTAACATATCTGCAAGATTCTGGTTAGTGTGTATCTTTTCCAACTTCAACTATTCATCTTCCAATGTTGATCGTATGAAATGGTACTTGAGTTGTATATTTTTAGTCTTGGAATGAAATGCGGAGTTCTTTGCAAGATGTATGGCACTATGGTTGTCACTGTATAACCTGCCCAACTCTTACTTCTTACCCAATTCATAAAGAAACCTTTGTACCAAATCATTTGTTTACTAGCCTCTATAGCAGCAACATACTATGCTTCCGTTGTTAAGAGTGCAACAACACTTTGCAGTCTTGAGACCCAACTGACAGTTGTTCCACCTACAATAAACGCATACCATGTGTTTCTCAATCTGTTATCTCTATCAACCGCCATATCTGCATCAAAATATCCCTATAGAGTAATGTTTGAACCACCAAAGCATAATGCTTGATTTGTGGTACCTCTCAAATACCTAAGAATCCACTTCACCTAACATAATCAACAACACATAACATAATCATCAAGTTATCTAACATCAAACAACAATAGCAATGCATACAACTATAGGTTAGTATCATTCATGAATATCTGACACATTTGCATATGACTACACTAATCAACTAGCATCTACCATGCATGCAACCATAACAATTATAAATGACAAACATGTATATAACCCTAATGCATATAACAATCCATTAGCTAACATACCTGCATGTCAAACATACAATACTTGTATGATGATTTTCTGTTACCCCAAAGTCTAATGTTGCAACCTCATTCTAATGTTCTGCATCTCTATCTCAACCAACACATTAGCATCATAACATACCAATATCATCATGATGACCTAATTGTTTACAATTACCTTATGCACAACAACTAACAACATATAGGCGTTGACATGCATAACAATGCATATACAACCATACACCGATGACGACACATCCCACAACAACACCATCAACCTTCAAATGGCGACATCACTCAACCATGATCAACACCATGCAAATAAAACAAGCACATGGATTACAAGCATAAGGAACAAATATATAACTGACATGAATGCATGACCAACACACCGTCCATCTAGTCAGAGCGGTAACTCTGATACCACTTTGTAATATCCTCCTCCCACATCTACCCAAGTAATCAGCCAACCGGGCTAAACATGTGATGAGAGGCTACTATGATGGGATTCAACCTCCTATGTGACCTTAAGAAAGTGGAACAGATGGAAACACACCATACATACCTTCCACAACAACAACAAGACTCTCAGGAACCATCCCAACCTCTCAAGTAACCAACCCCTGAGTCCCACTAATTTTTTAGACCAATTAACCCCTGTATGCTACCATGATATGGGCATGCCAACATTCAAAGCACTCTGGAAAGTCCCACATCATGGTATGGCAACATTCAGGGACTATTTTTCTCAATGTTGTTCCAGCATCCTAGGGATTTGAGCCACTTTTTTAGGCCCACAGCCTAGGTCACTGCCTAGAACTAAATGACACCTTCATAACCGAAAGATAACAAGGGAATGATGATATAAATGAAATTACTTGAACAAGCCCTTGACCAGACCCCTACTAACCATGACAAACATTTCGTCAAATATGTCACAAATATGTAATCTATGAGTGTAAAAAATAGATTTAAGCATAGGGGTCTCATACTTATCTGAGAATCACTAAGATTCATTGTTCACTTATATCATTAGTTGCATTATCATCTATTAGTTCATAGATACATTTTTCATTCATTTATCAATCAAAAAGTGAGAAAATCCACCATCACTGTCATAATACATGCCTATAACCAGCATAATAACAACATAAATATCAAGGATACATTAGCCATAAAATCCACATATAAACCAATACATTTATACCTAATATATCAAGGAAAAAACATTTTATTAATGAATGCAAAATCCAACTTGGGATGGGACTACCACGTTCCACCTGACCACAAAATGGTTGAGCCTATTCTCTCTTCAGTCATTCACCCATGTGCCATTATCCAAGCATAAATGTGGTACTCAAACCAAAAGAACCAACTAGGGCATCTCGAGGCTAAACCACGTCACCCTCATTAATATAAACCCTGCTTTACCGGAATCCATCCCGGATCACTAGGCCAAACAATAAACATGTTTACCATGATCTTGACCAGATCACTAGGCCAAACAAGCATGGATGCCACTAGATTTCTCCACCTACACCATGAGGTATTTTCATGTCTCCTAGTCGCTTAGGCTTTATAGCAATCCACAATGGATCACTAGGCCCTAAACTGAGACCTACCCTTTAGGATTTACCACATATCCCATCCCAGGATTACTAGCCCTGATGGAGAGCACTCACCTCTAGGCTTTACCATATATCTTGTCATTCACCGGTTGAGTATTCCTAGGCCCACCGACGAAAGACAAAATTTGGATTTACCATGACCCACAGTCTGGTTCAGGGGTTACTAGGCCATGTGTTCTATCATTCGTAGATCCACCTCACTCAACTTCAAATCCATTCGACAATCCAGCTCAACCGAAACATAAGAATACCATCACACCGTGGCTACCCGGAAATGGCAAGGTTAGGTTGAAAAAATTGTCACACCTAGCAAAACCCATGCCATAACAACAAAATAACCATGTGCAATACTATGCATGCCAAATCTAGCAAGGAAAACACATATGCAAATCTATACCTACAAAGAATCTTGTTGTAGATGCTTGATCCTACTCTTCCTTGTTTCCTCCTTCCTTTCTCTCCCTTCTTTTCTTTTCTTGATCCAATGCAAAACCTAATCAAAATGTTGCCAATTGATCCTCATAAACCTTTTTATCAATTAGGTCTCTATTTCTTCATTTTCCATTATTTTCCTTCATTTTCCTCCTCACATGCAACCTGTGACCTTTCACCTTCCTTTTCTTCTAATTTCCATTATTTTCATAAATAAAATGCCAAAAATGTCATTTTGCCTTTCCAAAGCCTTAGCCATTACCTTTTCCAATTTTCTTTAGCCATAATAATTGAAATGAACACCCACTAGGATGTTTTGCCCAACATTCGACTTGGAATACATGTCTCATCGACCGTGGCCTTATATATTTTACATGGATTTTTAACGAGGGTTCTGACAGGTGACTTCACATCAAGGAGTGCCTTAACAAATCACCCAATCAGAGTTTATCCAAGAACCCTGGTGGGCCCCAATATTGCAGCAATAATGTTGCAACTCCTGGGACTCCCTTCTTTAATTTTATCAACCCGGTAGTTCGTAACAAACTTGGAAGCGACGTGTTGTATGCACAATACTAGCTCTTGCCGCAGCTATACTTGGTCAGCTGGCACAATCCGCTGGAGCTTTAAGCAACTTCTATGAGCTCTTAGAAGAAGCTTTTTAACTGATGGATGAAATCTAACTCAAAGGAAGCTAATCTACTTGCGAAAATAAACTGAAAGCCAAAAAGAAATGCAAACCCTAGCAAACCCTAATTCTACCAGCTAGTCCTACTGATGCAAAAATGAGAATGCAAACTACTGAAAGAGATGTCATTACTTCTATGCAAGTAAAATACATGTGTCTAGACTACCTCTCTCCTAAGAAAATATATTTTGTATTTTTAATTAGGTTGTCAGTTTCATCATGCATATGCTTTCACTGTTCTTTATTGTGCAGGGGTGGATCAAGGAGGAGAAATGCTTGGAAAAGGTTGGGAAGGTTCAGAGAGGGTTAAGGAGTCCCTAACACCCCTCCAGAGAGTTTCACAAAGTTTGGCTATCAAGAAACCTCATTTGTGAACTTCTATAGGAAGTCTGCAAGGGTTCTACAGGATGTTCAGAGATTTCTACAGAATGTTCAGAAATTTCTACAGGATGTTTAAAAAGTGGATTTTAGAGGATGGGTGAGTGAGGGAAGATGCATGAATGGATAGGGAAGTAGGATAGGGGTCTGAAGTGGCTTAGGGACTAGTGGATGGAGTGGTGAGAAGGTGTAGAAGGCTGAATTGGCTCAAAGAAGACTGAAACAATGATTGCACAAAAAGGTAGCATTACGTGGGCAAGAGGACAGATGTGAGACAAGGAACCTGGCTAGGAGATGGAATAGATGCCTCTGATGAAGCTTAGGTGGATGAAAGAGTGGTAGAGATGCTCTGCACTGTGTACATTCAACTGAATCAACAAAGTCTTGCAAGTAACCAAAGTCCTAGTTAATCTAATCTAGCTAACAATAAAGTGAACGAACAACAAATTTATTTGAAGGAGAACCATATATATCAACTATACAATGAGACATTTCAGAGATCTGAACACATAACCAACTTCTGCAAATGGAAACAGTACACTAAGGATTGCATAGTAAAGCAAACTAGTATTTTTGTTTGGGACAACATGGTTACTTCAATTCCAGCCCCTGATCCAATAAGGAAGAGGTGAAACCAAAAGTGTTGTTGACCCTTTTCTGGAGCTTTTTTCCCTGTGATTATCCTACCAACTCAATCTAATCATAAAAATCATTTTTAATCATCAAAAGCAATCTAAATAACAAAGCAAGATTTAAATCTAAATAGCAGATTTTATTCTAAGAATGCAACAAAGACACATAAAAGTGAACAAAGGAGGTACTGACACTTGAGATGGGCCCAACCCCAAGAGCTACAACCTCCTAAGAGAGATTAGAGCTGGTGCAAAGCTGGATTCATCTTTATTGAGCAAGAAAAGAAGATTTACATCAAAAACTATCCACAAGGGAAAGCTTGAAAAGGTGCTGAAATGCAAAGCTAATCTACTGACTAAAATCGAACTACAAACTAGCTAACTTCTGCCTACAAAGTGACTAACTACTGGCTAACCAAAATGAGGCCCTAATCCTTCTTATTTATACAAATTGAGGACCCCAACAACCCTCCTAAACTTTAGGAACTCGGCTGCCCAAAACTTGCAGTTAACAGCAGTCCTACTTGACTTACTTGGCTGCCCTTGTGATAATTGATTTGGTGGCCCTTGAAATCCGATCTGATGGTGGAGAATTCGAGGTAAGGGCCCATAAATGAAGGGGACACCTTCCTAAAAATCCTCTCCACGAGTTTAGCTGCCAAGTGCTCATTTAAACATTTGATTTTGTCTCCAAATTGACCAAAAAGACTACACAAAGCACACATTAGACCTGTTGGCATAATGACTAACCCAATTCACTCTATTAGCATAAATATAATCAAAAACATGCAATAAACTAATGAAAATGGTGGATTAAGTCGA